>CM076069.1:28195730-28415730 GCA_038088235.1 Zacco platypus
CAGAGCGCATTATTCTCAAATACTTAGATAAAAAGTTTCTACAAGATGGCTTGAGCCTGTGTTTGTATAGATAAATTCACACTGCTCTCAAATATATGAGGAAGTGGAATCAATCTTGCAAAAGAAAAAAAAAAACAGAAAGAAAAAGAGTAGAATTTCCTGTTTAAAGGGTGTTTCTGCATTCAAATTATATTTTGACTTGAAAGAAGCAAACCTTCAATGTGAGATCATCTATACAAATACCAGAGCCAGCGTATGAGCTACACATTCAGAATGTCACCTACATAATCCATCCCATAATACATGGCATGACTCATGCAGTCTAACAGTGATCATAGGTTACTGAGAAATGTACATACCGCGAACCATTTTTACATACATAAATTTACTGTACAATACATTTAACTACAATTATTTACTACTACAAAATATGCGTGAATTGGTGGGCGGGGCTAAAGAGCCAATGATGTGGAAGTAGGCGTTGATCTACAGAGGCAGTTGAGAGTCACATGATTTAACACATTCCTAACATGAATTAACATGTTGCTTGCATGTTTTAGCACACTGCTAACACGATATAACATATTGTTAACATGTTTTAACATATTGCTGACATGAATTACCATGTTGCTAGCATTTTTTAACACATTGTTTACGTTAATTAGCATGTCGTTAGCATGTTTTAACACTTTGCTAACATAATTAACATATTCCTAACATGTTTAGCACATTGCTAACATGATTTATCCCTTTGTTAGCATGTTTTAACATTGCTAACATGAATTAACATGTTTGAACACTTTTCTAGCATTACTTTAACATATTGCTAGCATGTTTTAACATTGCAAACACGACTCAGCACTTTGCTAGCATGAATTAACACGTTACTAACATGAAGTAGCATGTTTTAACACTTTGTTAGCATTAATTAACGTGTTCCTAACGTGGATTAACATTAATGTTAACATGCTAATGTTAATTAGCATGTTGTTAGCATGTTTTAACACTTTGCTAACATAATTAACATATTCCTAACATGTTTAACACATTGCTAACATGATTTATCCCTTTGTTAGCATGTTTTATCATTGCTAACATGAATTAACATGTTTGAGCACTTTTCCAGCATTAATTTAACATATTGCTAGCATGTTTTAACATTGCTAGCACGACTCAGCACTTTGCTAGTATGAATTAACACGTTACTAACATGAAGTAGCATGTTTTAACACTTTGTTAGCATTATTTAACGTGTTCCTAACGTGTATTAATGTTAATGTTAACATGCTAACGTTAATTAGCATGTTGTCAGCATTTTTTAACACTTTGCTAACATAATTAACATATTCCTAACATGTTTAACACATTGCTAACATGATTTATCCCTTTGTTAGCATGTTTTATCATTGCTAACATGAATTAACATGTTTGAACACTTTTCCAGCATTAATTTAACGTTAGCATTAATTAACGTGTTCCTAACGTGTATTAACGTTAATGTTAACATGCTAACGTTAATTACAACACTTTGCTAACATAATTAACATATTCCTAACATGTTTAGCACATTGCTAACATGATTTATCCCTTTGTTAGCATGTTTTAACATTGCTAACATGAATTAACATGTTTGAACACTTTTCTAGCATTACTTTAACATATTGCTAGCATGTTTTAACATTGCAAACACGACTCAGCACTTTGCTAGCATGAATTAACACGTTACTAACATGAAGTAGCATGTTTTAACACTTTTTTAGCATTAATTAACGTGTTCCTAACGTGTATTAACGTTAATGTTAACATGCTAACGTTAATTAGCATGTTGCTAGCATTTTTTAACATTTTGCTAACATAATTAACATATTCCTAACATGTTTAGCACATTGCTAACATGATTTATCCCTTTGTTAGCATGTTTTAACATTGCTAACATGAATTAACATGTTTGAACACTTTTCTAGCATTACTTTAACATATTGCTAGCATGTTTTAACATTGCAAACACGACTCAGCACTTTGCTAGCATGAATTAACACGTTACTAACATGAAGTAGCATGTTTTAACACTTCGTTAGCATTAATTAACGTGTTCCTAACGTGTATTAACGTTAATGTTAACATGCTAACGTTAATTAGCATGTTTTTAGCATTTTTTAACATTGTGCTAACATAATTAACATATTCCTAACATGTTTAGCACATTGCTAACATGATTTATCCCTTTGTTAGCATGTTTTAACATTGCTAACATGAATTAACATGTTTGAACACTTTTCTAGCATTACTTTAACATATTGCTAGCATGTTTTAACATTGCAAACACGACTCAGCACTTTGCTAGCATGAATTAACACGTTACTAACATGAAGTAGCATGTTTTAACACTTCGTTAGCATTAATTAACGTGTTCCTAACGTGTATTAACGTTAATGTTAACATGCTAACGTTAATTAGCATGTTGTTAGCATTTTTTAACATTTTGCTAACATAATTAACATATTCCTAACATGTTTAGCACATTGCTAACATGATTTATCCCTTTGTTAGCATGTTTTAACATTGCTAACATGAATTAACATGTTTGAACACTTTTTCTAGCATTACTTTAACATATTGCTAACATGTTTTAACATTGCAAACACGACTCAGCACTTTGCTAGCATGAAGTAACACGTTACTAACATGAAGTAGCATGTTTTAACACTTTGTTAGCATTAATTAACGTGTTCCTAACGTGTATTAACGTTAATGTTAACATGCTAACGTTAATTAGCATGTTGTTAGCATGTTTTAAGATTGTGCTAACATAATTAACATATTCCTAACATGTTTAGCACATTGCTAACATGAATTAACATGTTTGAACACTTTTCTAGCATTACTTTAACATATTGCTAACATGTTTTAACATTGCTAACATGAATTAACATGTTTGAACACTTTTCTAGCATTAATTTAACATATTGCTAACATGTTTTAACATTGCTAACATGAATTAACATGTTTGAACACTTTTCTAGCATTACTTTAACATATTGCTAGCATGTTTTAACATTGCAAACACGACTCAGCACTTTGCTAGCATGAATTAACACGTTACTAACATGAAGTAGCATGTTTTAACACTTTTTTAGCATTAATTAACGTGTTCCTAACGTGGATTAACATTAATGTTAACATGCTAATGTTAATTAGCATGTTGTTAGCATGTTTTAACACTTTGCTAACATAATTAACATATTCCTAACATGTTTAACACATTGCTAACATGATTTATCCCTTTGTTAGCATGTTTTATCATTGCTAACATGAATTAACATGTTTGAGCACTTTTCCAGCATTAATTTAACATATTGCTAGCATGTTTTAACATTGCTAGCACGACTCAGCACTTTGCTAGTATGAATTAACACGTTACTAACATGAAGTAGCATGTTTTAACACTTTGTTAGCATTATTTAACGTGTTCCTAACGTGTATTAATGTTAATGTTAACATGCTAACGTTAATTAGCATGTTGTCAGCATTTTTTAACACTTTGCTAACATAATTAACATATTCCTAACATGTTTAACACATTGCTAACATGATTTATCCCTTTGTTAGCATGTTTTATCATTGCTAACATGAATTAACATGTTTGAACACTTTTCCAGCATTAATTTAACGTTAGCATTAATTAACGTGTTCCTAACGTGTATTAACGTTAATGTTAACATGCTAACGTTAATTACAACACTTTGCTAACATAATTAACATATTCCTAACATGTTTAGCACATTGCTAACATGATTTATCCCTTTGTTAGCATGTTTTAACATTGCTAACATGAATTAACATGTTTGAACACTTTTCTAGCATTACTTTAACATATTGCTAGCATGTTTTAACATTGCAAACACGACTCAGCACTTTGCTAGCATGAATTAACACGTTACTAACATGAAGTAGCATGTTTTAACACTTTTTTAGCATTAATTAACGTGTTCCTAACGTGTATTAACGTTAATGTTAACATGCTAACGTTAATTAGCATGTTGCTAGCATTTTTTAACATTTTGCTAACATAATTAACATATTCCTAACATGTTTAGCACATTGCTAACATGATTTATCCCTTTGTTAGCATGTTTTAACATTGCTAACATGAATTAACATGTTTGAACACTTTTCTAGCATTAATTTAACATATTGCTAGCATGTTTTAACATTGCAAACACGACTCAGTACTTTGCTAGCATGAATTAACACGTTACTAACATGAAGTAGCATGTTTTAACACTTTGTTAGCATTAATTAACGTGTTCCTAACGTGTATTAACGTTAATGTTAACATGCTAACGTTATTTAGCATGTTTTTAGCATTTTTTAACATTGTGCTAACATAATTAACATATTCCTAACATGTTTAGCACATTGCTAACATGATTTATCCCTTTGTTAGCATGTTTTAACATTGCTAACATGAATTAACATGTTTGAACACTTTTCTAGCATTACTTTAACATATTGCTAGCATGTTTTAACATTGCAAACACGACTCAGCACTTTGCTAGCATGAATTAACACGTTACTAACATGAAGTAGCATGTTTTAACACTTCGTTAGCATTAATTAACGTGTTCCTAACGTGTATTAACGTTAATGTTAACATGCTAACGTTAATTAGCATGTTGTTAGCATTTTTTAACATTTTGCTAACATAATTAACATATTCCTAACATGTTTAGCACATTGCTAACATGATTTATCCCTTTGTTAGCATGTTTTAACATTGCTAACATGAATTAACATGTTTGAACACTTTTTCTAGCATTACTTTAACATATTGCTAACATGTTTTAACATTGCAAACACGACTCAGCACTTTGCTAGCATGAAGTAACACGTTACTAACATGAAGTAGCATGTTTTAACACTTTGTTAGCATTAATTAACGTGTTCCTAACGTGTATTAACGTTAATGTTAACATGCTAACGTTAATTAGCATGTTGTTAGCATGTTTTAAGATTGTGCTAACATAATTAACATATTCCTAACATGTTTAGCACATTGCTAACATGAATTAACATGTTTGAACACTTTTCTAGCATTACTTTAACATATTGCTAACATGTTTTAACATTGCTAACATGAATTAACATGTTTGAACACTTTTCTAGCATTAATTTAACATATTGCTAACATGTTTTAACATTGCTAACATGAATTAACATGTTTGAACACTTTTCTAGCATTAATTTAACATATTGCTAACATGTTTTAACATTGCAAACACGACTCAGCACTTTGCTAGCATGAATTAACACGTTACTAACATGAAGTAGCATGTTTTAACACTTTTTTAGCATTAATTAACGTGTTCCTAACGTGTATTAACGTTAATGTTAACATGCTAACGTTAATTAGCATGTTGTTAGCATGTTTTAACATTGTGCTAACATAATTAACATATTCCTAACATGTTTAGCACATTGCTAACAAAAATCTTGATAAGCTCCGAGAACATTCTAAAATTAAAAAATAAAACGCAGTTCAAATACTTTGTCCTATTCCAGTTTAATATACAGGAAAAAGCCTTTTGTATGTCTTAAGTTTGAGTTCATAAAATGTGGTACCTCTCCTCTTCCACCTTCCTCTGCGTCCATCTTTGCTGTAGGTAGTGGTGCTGGTATTTTCGGAGCATCGGGTATCAGACATGTTATCACTGCTGTCCTCTGAATCCTCTTCTGACAGTTCCTTCGCCACATCTCCAATGTCCTTCTGCTCGCATACAAAGACAAACCGTACACATCAGATGCCCAATACTAATTTTCATAAAACATCTCAATTGAATCTAATCAAACAGTTAATGCTAATACACGCATTTAATAAATCATTAGGAATGTGTAGAGCATAAATAATATAGAAATCTGCCATTTTTTACATTTTCAATTTTAAAAAAGCTCCTCAATAATGACAAGTGAGGCTTGTTATGCCAACAGCATATAAAAAATAACAATAAAGTTTGTTATGGAGCACATTTAAACACAATGTAGATTTATCCAAAGTGCTGTACCGTGTACAAAGAAGGTCGACACGATTAAAACAAAAATGAGCAGTTTCCCAAAGATGAAAATACGATTTAAGAGTAGATTTAAAAATGCCACAGAAAATCACCCTTTGATTGGTAGTGACACCGTGGCACAGTTAAGATCATGTGATTAGAAGATCTAAGTTCCCTAGCAGGACAGTACGGCACAAGAAGATCACTAATATACCTTGGTGCATGGCGGGAAAATGCCTTATATTTATTTTAAAATCAACTCTGAATTTAATGGGAAGCCAGTGAAGAGATGCTAAAATAAAAGAGACATGGTCCCTCATTTTAGACCCGGTCAGTTAGACTCGGTGTACTTCTGAAAAATGTGGACTAAGGGAAGCATATGAAGGGAAAACAATAAAGGTCCCAAAATGGATCCCTGAAGCACACCACACAAGAAAGGCGCAGATGATGAGGAAAAATGTCCTGAAACCAGTAAATAATTATTATTATTTTATTAAATTTATTAGTAGGGGTGTGACGAGATCTCGTACCACTCGTCGAGGTGAAAATTTGTCTGGTCGTGCTATCAGTGTGAGGGTGAAATTATTATTGAAGATGCCCCCGCCACTTTCAAATCGTTTTTGTTGAAAAATTTTGGTTTTCCAGTAGAAATAATAAACGGCGAAAGAATAACACACAAGACACAAACAATATGTAAACATTGTAAGAAAACTATGCCGTACACCTCGGCCAAGGTTGTACAGATTCTTAGGGGCCGTTCACATATCGCGCGCATTTTCATTCGCGCAAAATGGAAGCGACGCGGTCGCGACGTGCATGCGGTGCGGCGCGCTCGTTTTTTCCTGGCGCGCCTGTGCCGCGGCGAGATGAAAACATCCCGAACTCCCCGAGCTCCCGAACGCTTGCAAAAGAAGCAGGAAGTGACGCGGCCGCGCTTTACATGCTTTTTTAGGCGCGATATGTGAACGGCCCCTAAAGAGGCAGAAAGCATCGCTATCACTGCTAACGGTTGGACTTCTCGGTGTTCGCAGAGCTATATAACAGTTACAGCCACACAATCAATAGTGACTGGGAAATGGTCAACTTTGTACTGCAGTTAAAGTGACACTTAAAGTGTTATTTGAATTTTTTATTTATATGTTTATTTTATTTATACTGTTTAATTTTAGAAAGAAGTTCAGTGAGATTTCTCATGTGAAATTATACAGGGCAGAAAACAATTGGTTGATTTTGTGGCAAAACATTTAGCAGTGTTTGCATGTTGTTTCACTGCAAATAATTCATTAAAATAGAAGTAAAATGACATGCAGTACAAGTTGATTTCAAGATGCACCAACATTTTTGCATTTTATGATTTTCAGTTGAATAAAAGACTATTTTCCCTTCATACGTTTCATTATTGAGGATTTCTTAAAAATACTATAAAAATCTCTTCTCGTGAACCCAATCTCGTGTCTCGTCTCGTGGGATAGGGGTCTCGTCACACCCCTAGAAGCTAGTGAAGAGATGCTAAAATAAAAGAGACATGGTCCCTCATTTTAGACCCAGTCAGTTAGACTCGGTGTACTTCTGAAAAATGTGGACTAAGGGAAGCATATGAAGGGAAAACAATAAAGGTCCCAAAATGGATCCCTGAAGCACACCACACAAGAAAGGCGCAGATGATGAGGAAAAATGTCCTGAAACCAGTAAATAATTATTATTATTTTATTAAATTTATTAATATTTATTATTAGCAGTAAAAATGTATTAATTATTTTGCAGGCACTTTCATTCAATGCAGCTTACGGCAGATTCATGTTATTATTATATATTATCTGAGAATCGAATCTATGATCGTAATGAGCAACAGGATGCTGAGCAACAGGACCTGTGTTCAGGAAAGAAACATTTATTCTGTGAGAATTGCGCTTTGATTAGCCTTGTTTACCTTCAGTGTATAGACTCCCATTCGACCGGGGACCTTGTAGAAGATCCCTTCCTCTCCACGTGAGTTTGTATGAAGCATGGCATTGAGACAGGCAAGAGGGGAAGTCCCACTGAAAAATGAAAAAATGAGCCAATTAAAATCAGCCACCATCTTACTGAAAAGCTGCAACAAAGATCACAGTTCACTTGTTGGTTTCCAGGTATTTGTGCATGAATGGGATATAAAGAGGCCATCATTATGCCCTTCTTGATTTTTTGGGGACTAAACTAAAATAGATTTTCATGCTTGAATGTTTGAAGAACACATATTTCTCAAATATTTTACATTGTTGCAGCTCCTCTCTTCCCAGTCTGTTTCTAAAGCTCTGTTTATTTCCTGTCTCAATGAAGCCCCTCCTTCTAAAAAGCACTATGTGCTCTGATTGGTTGGCCTGGATCAGTGTGTTGTGAGTAGTCAAGTTCTTGGTGTGTTTTGGAAATGTCACCTTCCCATAACTGTAAGTTTCAACACACTACAAAACACAACTCAACTACGCCCTAACCCTTTTTTTTTTGCATATGCCTTGGGCGGGAATTTTTAAATGAGGAATATTGTGATGTGTTCCTTCCCAGACGAAAACTACAATCGAGGCGTTTTGGAGAGTTCGGAAACAGTGCTTACTGGCTTCGAGAATAACTCCCTTCAGAGTGACATTGTGTTTTGTAACTTTGCAGAAATTTTTCATGATCAAACAGCAACATTACACAGTAAAGACTGA
Organism: Zacco platypus; assembly: GCA_038088235.1. Lineage (NCBI taxonomy): Eukaryota > Metazoa > Chordata > Actinopteri > Cypriniformes > Xenocyprididae > Zacco > Zacco platypus. Next base: position 28,204,468 of record CM076069.1, read on the forward strand.
AGCCTGGCTTTTGATCTGGGAAGAACAACATAATAACACTGTTAATTGCTATGTCTTCCATGTCTAATTGACCCTTCGCGAATAGTTTGATTGACATGTGATCTGACCAATCATAACCCCAAATCCGCCATTTTGTCTGACAAAGCAGTCAGGGGAGTTAGTAGATTAACGTTTTAAGATTGCGTTGTATTTTTCTTTTATGTGGTTTCTTTTCAGCAATTTAGAGGGTCCTAAAATTAGTCTTTTTTTTGTTGTTTTGGCCTGGTCCGCTCCTGAATTCAATCCCTTTGCTTCTATTAATCATTATATTTTTGTGAATAAATATCTTCTTTTTGAACATCATCCACTACGAGTGAGCACACATTCATGTATGTTGCGGCCGACCCTAGACGGTCGTAACAGTTGTCAGTAGATCATGCCCAGAACTTTCCACTCCCATCTGCGTTTTTTTGGAATTATGCTCTCACACCAATTTTCCCTGTTTAGTAAATCTGGCCTTTAGTCTTGAATAAATAATCATAATAATGAGCCTGAGGCTGAACACACATTCAGTACATACACTCTAAAAAAGTAATTCAAAGGAGCATTACCACAAACTTAAACAAATGCATGGTTACAAGTTAAAAAAAATCTAATTTATTGTTTTAATTAAACCTTTTAAGATGTAAACATTATTCTGTTGACATAATAATGACATAACTTAATATCGCTTGTAATTTAAACTCAAATTTCTGCATTAATTGACTTTTTTTTTTTTTAATTAAGTTGTAGTAACATAATGAAATTGTCTTGAGAATTTTGGAAATCGGGCAGTGGATTTCTATTTCCCAGCATGCTTTACATAGGACTGGATAAGGAGACTAAATGTTGAAATTAAGTGTTATTTTATGTGGGGGATTTTTAGTGAAGGTAGAGACCTGTTAGTGTTTAATTTTTTTTGACTCATTTTGGTTTTTGCGGTTACCGTTGTGCTGAAGAGTAGATACATGAAAGTAAACACACTGACTCTATAAGCAATAACTGCGCTAAGCAATAATTACTTGCCAGTGACAAGTAATATCTTACTTGTTCAATGTTAAATAAGTTATGTTAGCGATAGCTGTTGATTTGAACTGAAATAGATTCATTGGTACCAGGGCTACAACTCTGGTAACTGGAGTGACAATTTTTTTGAGTAATCAACTTAATAATTTGTAGCATAAACACAAATTTTTAAGTTCCTCAAACTCAAAGTAGCTTAACGTAAATTAAATCAAATTTGTGATAACTCAAAACAATTGACGCAAACTGTTGTTATTTTTTCATGATTGTAGATATTATAAAGTATCTTCAAACAAAGCACAACTGCCAGAAGCATTTCTGAGGACGAGCACTTTGGTCACAGCCATGGCCATTAGGTCCTCGCTCTTAGGGTTTACAGGGTCCCTTTGCATGCTGTGTCAACTGGGGACATGTTAATAACATGCATAGAGATTGGCTAATGGATTTAAGTTAGTTGGAGGGGAGGGTATACTACTGTATAATCTTACCTTCTGGAAGACAACAGAGAAATGAAACAAAAAAAGAGATGTAATAATTAGATATGCTGCCACATAAAATTTTGCTTTGGAAATAAATAAAAACATAAAAGGTGTATGATGTGGTTCAGTTCAGGGGAAGTGTCTGATAAAGAAATGGCTATTTTCTTATAAACATCTGGAGAATGACCTCACCTTATCTCCTTAAGCCTTTCTCTCTGAATTACTTGCAGGATCTCTTTATGACTCATCGGTGTGTTGGGGTACTTCTCGAGCACCTGCGAACAGTATTACGGGAAACAAGTGAACAATTCAGCAATGACTCACTATAGCAGCAACCACAGAGAAAAGATGAAGCAGAACTGATGGTCAGTCCAAAAGGAGGTTTGTTAGACTATAACGCCTTTGAATTCCATCATTAGTTGACCTCAGTGAAACAGAAAATCCTGTTCTGTGAAACTAACCCAGTTCGTTTTGGGTCAGAGAAACGTGTTAGTTTGAGTGAGATACTTTGAACTACATTCAAAAGTGGTTGTATTTTGAGAGTTTGGGAAATACAAAGAGACTCCAGACATTCCAAGTGATTTATGGCTTTTAGCCACACATGAAGTCACCTGCTGGATGGAGGCCCGAGAGCTGCTTCACCCCTGCATTGTCACAGTGATGACGTGATCTCACATCCTGCATTCATTACAGTCATTCTTTAATTTGGTCAGTAAAGTACATTTATTCATCCATGCATCTTTTGCTTACATGAAATCCAGTTTCTTGCCTTAGACACAAGGAGCACACAGTGCCCACAAACTGCATCCGAACACCAATGTCGTTTAGTATTACTGATATACTACTATAGTTTTCGTTAAAGGGGTCATGACATGAGAAATCAATTTGCATTGATCTTTTGACATATAAGAGGTCTTTGAACCATTAAATCCTGAGAGTTTTAAGAGTTTCAAAACAAAGCATTTATTTAAAGCTGCAGTTCGTAAGTTTTGCCTCTTTGTCGCCATCTCTGTTTGAAACCTGGAATTTAGAAAGGCACGATTTATCGCGATTAAATCGCATTTAAATCGCGATTATTTAATGCGCAGCTTGTCAGAGCTGTACGGCTCTGTGATCAGTAGTAAATCTGAAAGCCAGAGGGCGCTCTTGCACACAAAACTCAAAACATGCCCTGCAGTAGAAGATAACACGCGTCATATGGCTGTAGCTGAATAAACAGAAGATTGAAACGCTTTGACTGATTAAACATGACTAATAAACACACGACTGCCATTCTGTGTAAGAAGCCACGTCATCTCACAGAAGGACGCTCAACTGTCGTGATGAAGTGAGTTTGGAGTAAAAACATGTTATTAAATGTTGTCTTTTGTTGGACAACATGTTAATAAATGCTTCTCATGTCTTCTCACGAATTTCCCGTGGAAACCTACCAGTACCACTCCAATTAGAACACATTATTACAAGTAGGGCTGCCACTAACAAATATTTTACATTTTTCATAAAAAATCAACCATTTTTCTTAATAACATTTTATTTAACTTTCAACTTTGGCATTCAGGATGCTATCAGTAAGAGGTGCAGCCAATTGTGGGGAGCAGTCCTTCTTTTACAGGAACTCAGTCACATGGCTTTGCCTACAACTGAGAGAAAAATAAATACAACTAAATTATATAAGCCTAAATGTATTCATTTCCTAAATTCAGAGTGGAAAAAGAGTCTTTTGATATTGTATATGAATGAATAACGTTATATTCCTCTTCAGATGTTCATGCATCGAGCTTGTGCTGCTGTTGTATGCCAAAGATATAAACCACCTTTTTATTAATCAGCTAATCTGATGTACTCCCTTACTTTAGACCCCTTCGGCCTTTGAAAACTTTTGCTCACAAACTCGTTAGACTTCGCACTAGACTCCGCTTCACTCGCAATCCTTGGAAATTTTGACGTGATGCGCATAACGTCAGCGCATTAGTGGTGTGGAGGAAACGGTAGTAATTTTAGTCAAAGTGTGAAAACGAAATTTAAAAGGTAAAAAAAAATAAAACGTCAACTAATTATCAGCGTCAACGCAGTCGATTATATCATCCAAATTACAAGCTTACCATTGTGAATCAGGCTAAGTTAAGGAGAGAGTTTTGTACACTGGCTGGTTATGTACTTGCTTAAAAATTGATTTTGGATCATTTTTAACCAAAAAAAGTTACGGACTGCGGCTTTAATCAAGCTCCAAAAACAGCTCATTTTGGTATTGCGGGATCTGTGATGTCACACTGGAAACTCATTTGCATAGGACTGCCTCCAGAGCAAGACATCGACGAATGGTTATACATCACCGCACCATAGGCCCCGCCCACTGGCACTCAGTCGCTTAACAGCTAACAATTGCCTACAATGGATGTGAGCGTCGCGTCACGTCAAAAGCAAATATAAGCCACTATAATCCTTGTCTTGGATACAGTATACAATCAGTTTCTCACAATACTCCACGCGCTTGAGTCTGCCGACAACAGGACAAATGGAAGAGAGAACAAACATTCACTTTGACGCATCCAGTTTAAACAGCTCGTTTGCATATTTCACAGTGTCAGAAACAAGTAAATGGTTTATTTTAATTTTCATGACACCGTTTCCCAAGCAATGACGTTAGCCAATCATAACAGTGGTCCTTTGCTGACAAGCCTTAAAGGAGCCACTCCCTTAAAAACTGAACATTTCAGACAGTTAAATTAATAGTTTTTCTGTATATACAGCTCTGGAAAAAATTAAGAGACCACTGCAAAATGATCAGTTTCTCTGGGTTTACTATTTATAGGTATGTGTTTGGGTAAAATTAACATTTTTGTTTTATTCTATAAACTACTGACATTTTTCCCAAATTCCAAATAAAAATATTGTAATTTAGAGCATTTATTTGCCAAAAGCAACAACTGGTCAAAATAACAAAAAATATGCAGTGGTCTCTTATTTTTTTCCAGAGCTATATATATATATATATATATATATATATATATATAGCCAAGAAGCCCTTTCACTTGGATATATACGTCATAATAGCAAAGAATGGATTATGACAACTTCTGTTCATGCTGAAGATGTCAGAAAAAAAATTCTACCAAAGTAAAACATATGCATGGATGAATGGTTGACAATAAGATTTAAAACATGCATGTAGAAAAGAGAAAGGTTGAACTCTCATGTCATGCCTGTATGTTTTGTATGGCTTTTTATTGCAATTGCATGTGTCCCAGTTCATAAAGCAATATTTAAACCAGTAATGTCATAATTATTTTCATTACACTTTTCCCCCCACATTTCTGCTCTAGCTTTCTTTACAATGATTAGCAATGAGATGAGGGTTTTATTGTATTTGCATGTGTCCCAGTTCATTCTACAGTAAAAAATGGTACGCATTAGGACGTTTTATTTGCATTTCTCTTTTCGACTTGGACAAAGAGAAAGTTCTTGGTCAGATGTGTGGATCACTGCGAGTTGGAGATCCCCAAATAATCCACTCGTTTGACTGACGCGTCAACAAACGCTTCAGTCAGATTCGTTTACCGATTCCTCAAAACTACAAGTCGAACATCGCAAAACAGGTGCATTATCAAAAGCTGTGAATATAAGTTTAACTTCAGTTTGAAGTCCTGAAGGGACATTTGCATCTCCGACGACATTCACTGTTAAGTTAAGAGTGTCGCATATTATAAACCTCGTCTTAAAATGCGGAAAGTTCAGGAATACCTTATCAAAACATCCATTTTAACGGCGTCAAAAAGTAAACAAGCTACAAAAAAGACACAAGACGCTTAAAAGCGGGCGGTGATTCTGACATTTTACAGCAGAAAACACCGATTAATTCTAAAGCAGAGCCCTATTAAAGCGTCTTTGACAGGTTAATGAAAGCACTGGGTTGTTTTTGTGGGTTTAGGTGAGCTAGGCTAAGCTAAGTGTCACTAGTCTATATGCGCGCGCGCTAAGCTGCCTCGCGCGAGCTAGCAACTGACACGAACGTCACGCTACAGACGTTCATCAAATCACTTCCCGGATCCAAAAAAAGTTCCTAAATGTTACGTAATTATGGAGAAAAGCATTTCAGGCATGCGTTATGTTATGTCATGCTTTATAGTGCACGGATCTAAATGGCAACACCAACCGAAACCAGGCCCCAGAAATGAATACGCAATACTTCGCCTACACCAGCGGGTCATGAACTCATAAACACAGTTGTACAAGTGGGAGCACAAGGCGAAAACAAGCTAAACAAGCTCTCAAGAAGTCTCGTGTTTTACCGTTTTGGCGGCCTCTGCCCACGTCCTCCCCTTTTTCTTCTTCTGTCTTTCCCTCATGTCGGCGGTCGGTCGCGAAAAATCGACCAGGGCGCTGTAGAAAGTGTTGATGTTGCTTTAGTTACCGTGCAAGACCTGCCATCTCTGCCATATTGGGTTTTTACTGTAAGAGACAAATCATGTGACCCTCTGGGAAACGTCATCTTACTGTACGATGACAGTTCAGGGGAAACCACCTACCCAAGGCTACTCTTTCTCCATTGTTTTCATTTGTATAAACGTTTGCAGCTGCGGACACACGACGCTTAGTGTCAATTTTAAGCGTTTATACCGATTAAATGACATTAGAAGGTGTTATTTGTCATCGTGAATTTAAAACGAGAGCTTTATTTTCACGTTAGACTACAGTGGTCAACAGATGGGAAATATATATTCAAAAGTTAGCCAAATGTATCACTTTTATACCAAAAAAATACTTTTTTTAAAAAAAGCAGACGTTTCAAGCAAACATTAAAAAATAGTTTGTGTGGTTATGAATTCTAAAACAACGATTTGGACGCTTTCTAGTCGTTTAAGGTGCGAGCTAAACGTTTTTTATATACATGAAATAGCGTTTTTGAGTAAAATTATGCTAGCAAACATATTGAGAGTATTATGTCTATGGATATGAAGACTCAACTCATATTATTCTTTAAAATTTTTTACAAATTTCCTAAATAAATAAATAAATATATGGTGCGGGTCGTCCCGTCATGGGCGGCGCCATGTTGACATCACATGACCAGCCGTGTTTCGCGATTTCTGAAGTAATGTCTGATAGCTGATAAAATATTAGTAATTTAAGTAATTAGATTATGTTTATCACATTTTTTTATATATAAAAATACACTTACAACATTAACTAAATATAAATCTACTTGAATGCTTTAAAATCAATGGGCATATGTAAATATATGAAAATATATTTCAGGAAATTCTAAATTTGAGATTAATTCAAGTCAAGTCAAGTCACCTTTACTTATATAGCGCTTTTTACAATGCAAATTGTGGCAAAGCAGCTTTACAGTAATAATTGGCAAATAATTGAATATTATATATATTATATATATATATTATAATATTATATATATATATATATATATATATATAATATATATTGAATATTACTTGAGCAAATAATTAATTGAGACAATTTAATTTAATATAACCTATTGACAGCCCTAATCTCGTGTTAAAAAAATAAATACTCTTCACAAAGTACACATGGAGTGAATTAAGCATTGTACAAATCATTGTACAGTTATTTTTCACACAGACACATTAACCTGAGTTCAGAACTAAAATGAATTCTTAATGTAAAATCATCTTGACTAATAATTGTGATTCAGCTTACACTTATGGCATTAATAAAACTGTTAAAAGCCTTAAACAAAACGAAGAGCATAAAACATCACTGTGCGAGCTAGAGAACATATGTTCATTTATATTGAATATATACCAAATCTATTCAACATAAAATATACTGAGCACCTTTAACATCATGTGAACTTGACGGTAACTGACTAAAATAATCCCGGGACCAGTTGGTAGTCATAAATTTGCAATTTATGTAAAGTGCAATTAGGTTTAGCATTTGTTTCGATATGCCATTTGGTTTAATATTTAATTTTAATGTAATTAAATTCTTAAATGTTTAAGTGTAAGATTGCAAAGCCTATTTTTTTTTCTGTTGCATCGAAATAAGAACAGGAACACATATTAATAAAGTAAACAAGGTCAGTTCTGATTTTATGTTTGCCTTAAGTGCACAAATAATATGTAAGTATGTATGAGAAAGGTTAACGCTTGCCCTTTTGCTTAGTCAAACCATGTGATTATTCCAGAGCTCTGAAGCTGAAGTGTTATATAATATACAGTCATATGAGCTACGGTATAGCAGAATTCTTATACAAAACCCTTTTTGTGCTTTTCTTTTATTTCTGTTACATTACACTTACATTACATTTTTATTTCTTTCAGTTCCATGTTTCAGCCGCTGTTCATATGGTTTGGTTTGTACAGTTCAGGATCGCATTTCTAGTTATTTCAGTCTGTCTTCGTTCTATCAAACATCAGCCACTTCTAAGCTATGCTAACCTAAACTTGTTATGTGGTAAACATTGAGAGATCATTTGTTTATGTTACATTTATTGTTTTCTTCTCTGTTCAAGAATGACATCACAAGCTTAAACAGGATACACTAGCTTTTTTTCAAGTATACAGGAAACAATTGTGCTTAAAATGACTAAGCTTTGATGCGAAAAATTTTTTAAAGGGACAGTTCACCCAAAAATGAAAATTCTGTCATTAATTCCTCACCCTCATGTCGTTCCAAAATTTCGTTCATCCTCTGAACACAAATTAAGATATTTTTAATGAAATCTGAGAGCTTTCTTTCCCTCCACTGACAGCTACGCAACTACCATTTTCAAGCCCCAGAAAGATAGTAAAGACATCATAAGCTGGGATTCAATCCAAACTTGAAGCAAATCTTTTCAAAGTTCGCAAAAAAACAGATAAATGCAAATTAAGTGCTTTCCATTAAGTTGTTAGAGCGGATGATGGTGTTATTGGTAACCTAGTAACCAACAGTAAATAAAACACCATCAGCAGAAACAGCTGATTAGTCACACGAGTTTAATGTTTGCTATGTCAGAATTTATTCGGCAAATGCATTTCCATCTCCCGTTATTCAAAAGTCAAAAACCACCTCGATCGATTTTTTGGAAATTTGGCATTTTCATCGCTCATTTCTGATGCGATACCTCAAAATGCACATGAAAACAGGGTGATGGAAACCGCTATTCGATGTGACTCCAGTAGTTTAACCTCAATTTTATGAAGCGACGCGAGTGCTTTATGTGCAAAAAAAATTATTTTTCATTTTATTTACAAAATAAACGCACATTCACACAACAATGTCCGCTCTCGAGTCAACACGCACGGGTGTTGGAGATTAATATTTGGTAAATAAAGTGATAAATTATGTTTTTATTTTTGTGGAAACAAAGCACTCATAAAATTGAGTTTAAACCACTGGATTACTTTAATGATCTCTTTACTACCTTTCTGCGGCTTGAAAGTGTCAGTTGTGTAACTGTCTATGGAGGGACAGAAATCTCTCAGATTTCATTAAAAATATCGGTAACACTTTACAATAAGGTTCATTAGTTAACATGAACTAATAATGAACTGCACTTCTACAGCATTTATTAATCTTTGTTAATGTTAATTTCAACATTTACTAATACATTGTTAAAATCTTGTTAACATTAGTTAATGCACTGTGAACTAACATGAATAAACAATGAACAACTGTATTTACATTAACTAACGTTAAAGAAGGTTAGTAAATACAGTAACAAATGTATTGCTCATGGTTAGTTCATGTTAGTAAATACATTAACTAATGTTTAATTAACGAACCTTATTGTAAAGTGTTACCAAAATATCTTCATTTGTGTTCCGAAGATGAACGAAAGTCTTACGGGTTTAGAACGACATGAAGTCCATTTCATTTTTGGGTGAACTATCCCTTTAAGATGTTGAAACAGACAAATGGCATTGTTTAAAGCTCATGAAAACAGTGCAAAGAATAATTAAGTGCTTTCTATGCTTGCAGGCGTAACACACTGTACAGGCTCATGGTTGGTAGGTTGCCGCACAAGCTCCCATTACTGAGGCTGGGCATTGGGTCCCAGAGGCCACAGAGCTGGCTGATGAAGAAGCAGAATGACTTGGCCCTTGGTACCTTGAGGAGGAAGAAATGAGCATGGTTTAAATGAGGATGATTAATTTTAGCAGTAGCAGCTGAATAATGGATGATATGCAGGGTACTCACCACGATCTAGCTTTCATGACCCGTGATGCAGTTGTCTTCTTTCTATAATGGACAAAGTCCCGTATCAAGTCTTGGGTTCTTATATCTGACCTCTGAAGGTCCAAGGGCACCATGGTGGGGGGAGAAATGTCCAGCTCCAGAAGCATGATGTTCTCAGCCTGTGCCAACAAAAGATTTTTTTGGTCAAATTAATGTACGCTACAGTTCAAAAGTTCGGGGTCAGTATTCTTGTGTTTAAATTGATTAAAAGTGACAGACATTTATAATGGTACAAAAGAGTTATGTTTAGAGTTTACAAATGAAAAATCTGTCATTAATTGCTCACCCTCATGTCGTTCCAAACCTGTAAGACTTTTGTTCATCTGCGATCTTTCTGACACTCTATAGACAGCTATGTGACTACCACTTTGACGCTTCAAAAAGTTCATAAAGAGATGGTAAAACTAATCCATATGAATTGAGCAAATTTTCTGAAGAGACTTGATCGCTTTATATGATGAACAGATTTAATTTAGGTGTTTATTCACATATAAACATTGATCAGCGAACATAAACAGAAGCTCAACCGAACTTGCTTGACCTGCGAGAACAAACCTCTTGCGGAAGCTCAAATGTGATGCGTAACACAAGAACGAACCTCATTGGTTCTTAAACGTGTCAATCAAACATGCTTGAGCTTCTGTTTACCACAACTGATGTGTGAGTTGATGAATATCTATCTGTGAATAAAAGCCTAAATTCAATCTGTTCATCATATAAAGTGATCGAGTCTCTTCAGAAAATTTGGACTAAACCGCTCAATTCATATGGATTATTTTTACGATCTCTTTATGAACTTTTTGAAGCTTCAAAAGTGTCAGTCGCATAGCTGTCTATGGAGGGACAGAAATCTCTCAGATTTCATCAAAAAGATCTTCATTTGTGTTCACATGATGTTTTGGAACAACATGATGGTGAGTAAATAATGACAGAATTATATTTTTTGGTGAACTAACCCTATAAGAAATGTTTCTTGAGCACTAAATCAGCATATTGGAATGATTTATGAAGGATCATGTATCATTAAATTGTAATAATACTTCACAATATGACTGTTTTTACTGTGTTTATTTTGATCAAGTAGATGCAGCCTTGAAAAACATGGAAAAACTCTTACTGACCCCGAACGTTTTATTGGTAATGTCTTTTTTTAAATTCACTATAATATTTTTATTATTATCATAAAATGCTAAAATTTTATTATGTAAGGATTGAAAGTTTTAAAAATGATTAATCTCTGTACAATACTGACCCTGTATCGAGAAGGAGACCCGGTTGCCACGGCAACTTGAGCATACTGACTAATTGGTCTCTTGTACCCCACTACAGAAGTTGGCCTTCGTCTAACGAGAGGGGAGTTACTGAAAAAAAAACAGTATCAGAAGATAAGAATATCATCCTCGTGGTCCTGTAATGTTTGGAACAATGTTGCTCTTTCACTTACTTTTCCGAAGGGAGAAGAGGTAAGACTTTCCACTGGTCTTCCTCGCTATCAAAGTGAAGCCGATTTATGATCTTATTCTTTTCCTCTGGAGGAATGAAGTTGTCAATGATCAGATTTCTGGTAAAAATACAAAGGGACATGTGACAACATCGAAATCATCACCACATGTAGAGAAGCTTTGTCTTTTTATAGCTTATTTCAGGATAAAACTGTGAGGAAATGTGGGACATACTTGAATTTCATCTCTCTTGTCAGCTCATTCATTGTCTGCTCCAGTTCCTGCCTCATTGTGACATGTTCATTGATGATATCTCCAATCTCAGATCTCACCAGCTGCAGCTTACTGTAAAACTGACAGGAGAAACCAATGCAATCAAATAGTTGTCTGTATATACTGTAGTTGTACCACCTGACATGGAAAGTGTACCAACCCATACTTGAAATTAGCAGTTTTTACCAGTATTTGAGATTATCATGTTTACTGTTACTACGTTATGTTTGCAGTTGTGCCACCCTGACATTTAAGAATATGCAAATTGCTGGACAAATTATCTCAACAGCATTAAAACTACTGATATATATATATATATATTAATGTTTATATGAAATGTTTTAAACTTAAAATGATTTAGTTTTTAATTTTTTTTCTTATTAAGACACCACTTTAAATAGTTTTCTTCTCTGTTCATTTGTTTGGACAGTTGCACCACATGACATTTTAGGCGTTTAAGATAACAAAACATAAAATAATATGTGTTATTGAAATGTAGTTAGAATGAATTCAAACTAAATAGGTTTGGATTTATCATATTATTTTAAAAAGAAATAATGAACTTGGGCACAAAAATATGCACGTCATGTCATTGACCCACAATGCAATGAACAGTGGCAAAAAACTGACTGATAAAACACAAGCTAAACAAGCAATCTAAAGGAAGTTGTTATGAATTCGGTCTGTCATCTGTTCACTTGCCACCAGATGTTGCCCTCTTAGTCTATGGACTCTGTCACACGAACTACATTTCCCACAAGCCCCTCACCCAGTCACTGATCACCCCAGCCAGCTGTAGCACATTACCTTGATCTGATTACACTCACATCCCATCACTATATAAGCACTACTCTCACTTGCATTCTCTGAGAAGTATTGTTAATACCTGTATTTCAATTCTGAGCGTTATTTCCTTGTTTTGTCAGCCCGTTTCCTGATCCTGCCGGTTTTCCCGTTTTGTTGTGTATCTGCCTGCCTTTTGACCATTTGCCTGGATTGTCACTACGAGCCTGCCTGTTCTCTGCCACTACTGTTTTCTGTTGAGTTGACCATTGCCTGTCTGACTACGTATTTGAATAAAGCTCGCTCTTGGATCTCATTCGCTGACTCGCCCCTCATTACAGAAGTATGTCATGCCTGATGAAGATCCATGCCATGATAATAAATATATAGAGGAATAATGTACAATAGAGTGCAACAGTTGGATTCCGGAAGTAAAAACCTTCTCCACAAGGAAATTAATTTTGAACGATAAGTTATAAACCTTTAAAGACAGACCTACTGTTAATCTATGGTATTTGCTTCTGCTGAAGACGTCGACTCACATTATTTCAGCTTATTTTTTTTAAATAATCATGTTTAACAGAATTCCTGGTGGACAAACTACATTACCTATGATGCTGTACAGAAAATTACACCAATCAAGTATATATATATATATATATATATATATATATATATATATATATATGTGCATATTTTACAATAAACTTAAAATATATTGTTTTTATACATTAATTAGCATTTTAAATGAGTAGTTTTATATTACTCCATCATTTTTAATTCGATTCTGCAGTTCACAATGCTTTAATGGGATTGTAGTTCTTTCCCTCACTAAAGCAGTCTTGTACGTTTGCCTTTTTGTCCGATTTTCAAAACCTTTTTGCTTCCAATCAAAGTTTGTAATGTTGTGATTCACCTGGAAGCTGATTGGCTGGGTTCATGGCTTATAACAGCTTATTCTCTGTAATAATCCAAAAACCAATAGAAAAATCCTTTTGGGTTTTTGTCGAGGGATCCAGGGCGATGCTGACTTCTGTTTACTGCGATTATTGTACATTATCCACCTTACCGAATAAATGAATACATGGGTATATAGTGCTGTCAAACGGTTAATCACGATTAATCGCATCCAAAATAAAAGGTTGTGTTTACATAATATGTGTATATTTATATGTATATATAATCTCAATTATATACAGCTCTGGAAAAAGACCACTGCAAAATTATCAGTTTCTCTGGGTTTACTATTTATAGGTATGTGTTTGGGTAAAATTAACATTTTTGTTTTATTCCATAAACTACTGACATTTTTCCCAAATTCCAAATAAAAATATTGTAATTTAGAGCATTTATTTGCCAAAAGCAACAACTGGTCAAAATAACAAAAAATATGCAGTGGTCTCTTAATTTTTTCCAGAGCTGTATATATATATACATGTAAATTTTTTTTAAATATATACATGAATGAGTGTGTATTTACATGTCATGTAAACACAAACTTTTATTTTGGACACGATTAATCGTGATTAATCGTTTGACAGCTCTAGAACTGAGCCTAAATTATTAAATTATGTGAGGAAACAGAGACTATGAAGTGATAAGAAAGACACTAGCACAGTCTAAGAGAGATGTTTGTCTTTTATATATTATTTTTGTTTTTTAATATGATTATTTTAATCATTTTAGAAAGATGTTTGACTGCAGATTGCTGAGTATGCATTACAGGTCTAACTAGTCTAACATATAATGCACTGGAGTTAGACTACAATGCTTAACATTTAGACTAACTTAGACTAACATGTCATTCCTTTTCAAATACAGTGATGAGTTGTGACCTTACGCACCTTTCTAAGTTTCTTAGTCTTAAATTCCACCTCTTGCTGTAGAGTGGAGAACGTCTCTTTCAGTTCAATCGTCTCTTCATCTTGTTCAAACATCAGCTGCTGCATCTCTCTTTCCTTTCTGTCCTAGAAGGATTCATCACACACATATGAGATTGTAATCCTTAAAAGGCACAAAATGTAATTTCCGCAGCTAGAGGTAGCTTATTCTATTATTATGAGCGTGGAATCATGGGAGTTGCAGTCTTCACCTACACAGCCGATGGAAAGGAATCCGACGGAATCATGCTTGTGGAAATTTATTAATAATTGTGGTATGAAGCAGGGCATCCAGCGGAGCTTTTATTATGCTCGTTTCCTTGAGTATATGGGATAACGCAGTGCTACATGTTTTACTGTAACTAGTGCTGTCACAATTAGCACGTTAACGCACGCGATTATTTTTTTCATTTTAATGCGTTAAAAATATTTAACACAATTAATGCAGCATCTGTTTTTTCCCGTCATAATTTGGCTAGCATTACATTACATAATCACGCTCTTACTCACCCAAATGCTTTTAAACCATTCAAGCGCCACAAGACAAACGAGAACGCGTTTTCTGTGAATGTTGTGTCATGTGACACGCACACACGACTCGATTTGTTGCTGAACAAACAATATCACACAGTATTATGCCAAAATTTTGTTTTTGCCATTTGGTCGACTATCCTCGTAAGAGCAGTCTTAGAAGAGTTAAATAACGTCTTAAATGAACTTAAAGAGTTGTGAGAAAACGAGATGCGCGTCAAGTTCGGCAGCAGATCTTAAAGTGACAGTAGCCTAATAAACCAGTTGCTGTGATGTCTGTCATTAATGTTAATCAAAGAACAAATGTAAAAAGAAAATTGTAGCTTTAATAAGGATTAATCTATATTTAATTTATAATTTATGCAATGAAGAGTGAAGTGTTTGATAACTTTATTCAATTTCTGTACCTGTTAGACAGAAGTCCACAGGTAAATATGACTTTTATTATAATGGGTTTATGTGAAGATTGTTTTAAGTTCATTTTAAAAGCCTAATAAATGTTGAAATTGATAGCTTTCAGTTATACTGTAATGCTGAATGTCTATAATTAATGTTTTATAGTTTCAGTGATACGGGCCTTCATTCATACTAAGACGTCATTAAACAAATATTTAAAATATACCGTCTTTAAGTTGATTACAATATAAAAATAATAAAATCTCGATTAATCGCGTAGTTTGATATTAGAATGTCATAAAACTGTATGACTTGTGTTGATAAATGACACAGAATTAATTAAAAATATATATGGTATGATGGAAAAAGCTCTCTCTGATTATGCTATGTTAGTCAGTAAACAGTGCTGTAAAAACATGGTACTCGGGGTAAATCAAGAAAACAAGAGATACAAACAATAACTGCGTTGAGCTATATAACAATGATTTTCTGTCGATGAACGTATCCAAACAGTTGCTCACCTGTCTAATAAAGCACAAAACATATTAAAACGTCTTTAGTGTTTCCGTGATTTCTACGAAAGTAAAACTGGGAATTGAGGGTAACGCGGATATGATATGGCTGCTGATTTATCTGGATTTAAACAACGTTGGAAACGTTTGGGATAATGTAAGTACACAAGTCAACAACATCAAGTTCTAGTTGATTTTGGATATTTTAACCCTAAAATCTTACATATTGTGCCTTTAAAGTGTATTTACTATGTATTATAATCTACTTTTGTACCTGCTCAGCAATCTCCTGCCTCTTCAGTTCCAGCATCTTCTGCTGTTCGTTGGTGTGGTCAATGATGTTTTTCCCTCCAACCAGAAGCTTACTTTCCATAGTCTAGAAAAAAGAACCATGATTTATGAACGATACGGTGTATAATTTGCACGAAAAGTCGTGTGGAAATAACTAACCTTGTATTTTTCGATCATAACTTCCATAGCTTGTTGCTCCTTCAGCAACTCTTCCACAGTCTTTGCTTTCTCGTCCACCATGCCAAGTTTCCTGCAAATATCTGGCCTGTAATTGGCAGAGGTCTTGGCCATCTGCTGCTTCCACCAATAGTCCTCCACACTCTCCTCCTGAACCGTCTCAACGACCCCCAGCTCTCCATCTCTCGGAGTTTCCACCTCTCCGGTACTCATACTCCTCGTCATCCTCATACTGTTTCTCCTCTTCCTCCTCCTTTCTTTGGCCAGCATCCCTCGTTCTTCGAGCTGCGCCTTTAGGCGGGCTATTTCCTCTTGGAACTCGCGGAGCAGGGCGTCTTTGGGGTCCTCGTTGATCTTTGGCTTGTTCCTGATGTTCTTCGCTCTGTTGGCGTACCTCAGCGTGGTGAGAGTCTCATCGTAGTGGCACGAAGCTGGTCCGATGGTGGCCACCATAACGGTTTTAGAGTTGCCTCCGAGGGAGTCCTGCAACAGCCGGGTGAGTTTGGAATCCCGATAGGGAACGTGGGTACTCTTCTCATCCACCAAAGCCGAAATAACATTTCCAAGGGCGGAAAGAGACAAGTTTATCTTCGTAGCCTCTTTAAACCTTCGCCCCTGCACACCCGTTTTGCTTTGCCGCTCACTTCCGGCGAGATCCACCATGTTTAACTTCCCAACCCGAATGTGGTCCTCACCATCAACGCCCATTTCGCTGCATTCAACGGTTATGACAAAAATCGCATGAGATCTCGAGCTCCGCTCGTTCATTTTGGTGAATCCCACGGATCTTGATTGGTTCCCCAAATTCATGACATGCTCAATCTCCTTAATGTTCTTAGTCACCACAGACGAGAGATTCTTCACATAGACGCCCAAGTCTGGATTTTCCTTGATCTCCAGTCTTTTATTGTTGTCCTTGCAGAGGAGGTCTCGTATCTCCTCTTGATATATTTCAAAGTAAGACACTCTCACGAGATACTGTTGGTTCTGAGATCTGGATATGTGAGTGAAAATATGCTGAAATGAGTTTGGGATGACTCCCCTCGTCTCAGGATTTGTGGGCACACCTTCCATTGTATATGTTTTGCCCGTCCCAGTTTGCCCGTAAGCAAATATAGTCCCGTTAAACCCAAGCAAAACAGAGTCAATGAGAGGTTTGCACGCATAATCATACAAGTCGTTTTGTTTTGAGCCCACGTCATAGACGGCATCAAACGTGAATGTTTTTGCGAGGCTTCCGGATGATTTGGGATTGCGCACGCTCACCTGTCCCAGTCTGACATCCACTCCAACAATCTTCTCTTGATTCATCGTCTCTTCCTTCTTGTTTAAAGGGCGGCACCGCACCACCACCTTAACCGCCTCTGATTTTTTGCCAAGCGACATGGAGCGTGGTCGCAATAGGCTATTTCTCTTCATCATTTCTTTTTATGATAAAACCCAAGAATATTCTGCAGTGTCACATATGGACGCAAGGAACACTCACAAGCAGGTTGCAAATGAATGCATGTCCGTCATATGAAAAAGAGATCATCTTGCTCCAACGCCATCCTCATCATCCTCATCAACACATTCCGCTCCGTGCACCGCAGCTCGCGCATCTCTGGCTGCACACGCCCTGCTCCGCGCAGACAATAGGCAGAGCGCGCTCACAGGCGGCGCGCCGCTGATAGGTAGACCGGCTTGTTTTCTCTGCGCGTGAGGTGTGACGCATTCGGTGTGGGTTAAAATTCAACGATAAGATTAGCGGTGATTAAGTTATTAAAAGCCAATCATTGTATACGGCTTAAACGGTTTTATCAAACGGCCAATAATTAGGGCATTTGACTAATAACCTTCATTTAAGGAGACTTCAAAACCCTTTAATAGCTCGAAAATGTAATTTGGCTACAAGGATAAGACTGATACACTTAAATATGGCAACTGTGAACTTTACAATATAAATGCATTAATGGCTTTTTGTGACTGCATATACAGTAATGTTAACATATTTTCATGATTTATGAGGACACAAATTTGTATAATGACATGACTGTAAACATGACTCCATATTTAAAATGGCTTTACAAGCAATGTTTTATTAAAATGCAGAATGTTTTCTGTGATGGGTAGGGTTAGTGCATGGAGATATAATGTAGTTTGTACAGTATTAAAACAATTACGCGTTTGAAATGTGCATCATCTGTAATTGCATATTTTACAGTTCCTTAATTTCAATTACATATTATGCTACACCCTTGTTGTATGTGTGCGTGGAACATGTTAAAGGAATCGAATGGAAAATAATCAAAAATTGCAATAGTTATTCATTTAGAGAAGAGGAAGAGTTGTTGTAGTAGAGTGTTGTTGATGCCGTCATTTTACGCCGGACTGCTTCACAAACGAGGGTCAGTTCAACACTGGATTTGCACAAAAGATTAACATGGCGACACATGCTAGTGATGAGATGATCAACTCCACAGAAACTACATAAATTTATACACTAACCATTCAAAAACGTCCAGTTTTATTCTAAAAGTTGAAACTTCTTCCTGAGTCTCTCCATCAGTGTCGACTCCGGTTTGAACAATGTAAGGCTGAACACGTCACTGACAATCCTCATTTTGTCTGCGTGAGATTCTCCAGTTTTGTTGTTGTTGAGCAACCGAAGCGTGAGCTGTTAAAGCTCCGCCCTCTTCTGGAAAGGGGTCCGGGAGCAGCAGCTCATTTGCATTTAAAGGGACACACACAAAAACTGTGTGTTTTTGCTCACACCCAAATTTGACCAAAAATTTTAAATATGAGGGTAGAACAAAACAGTAAACTTGATTAACCCTTGTGCATTGTTCAAATTCACTACCCTTTCGTTATGATTTTAACTGCTTTAAAAATGTATCAGATCAATATTTTTTTCACATTTTTTTGCTTAAATCTATTAATCAACCTCAGTCCTGATCAAAACTACTAAATTAAAAAAAATAAATTCAGGATTTTAACTCTTTAAAACGTTAAAATCTGATGCTGCACAAAAACTAACAACGCATCAAAGCCAATGTTGTTTCTAATCTTTGACAAGTTTTTTCCCAAATCAGTGACATCATTTATGAATTTGGCAATTAAAGAGTTAAAATCCTGAATTTTTTTTTAAAAATTTAGTAGTTTTGATCAGGACTGAGGTTGATTAATAGATTTAAGCAAAAAAAATTGAAAAAACTTTTTATCTGATACATTTTTAAAGCAGTTAAAATCGTGGCTGAAAACATAACGAAAGGGTAGTGAATTTGCCCACAGAGTACTGTTGAGTTTTTTTTTTAAATTTTCAAAGCATTTTCCCAAAATATGTGTCAAAATAAGATTTGTCACCAAAAATCATTCCATTTGCTGAAACACGGAGAAAGTTATGGCCAAATTAAGACTAAAAAATTCCCCATAGTGGATGAAAACATCCCGAACAGCACATAAGGGTTAAGCTGTTTATCTGACAAAATTATTTGGCAAAAAAGGGGGAAAATACAACTAGAGGTTTTATTTTACTATGCATAGAAAAACAAAAAGCTCACAGGACAAAGCATGCATTGAGTAACATAATCAGTTATTAATATTTCATTGGTTCTCTCTTGTTTATAATTTATTTGTGTGGCAGCCAGGCCAAAAATAATATAGGATAAGACTGATAAATATGGCAACTGTGAACTTTACCATATAAATGCAATGATGGCTTTTTGTGACTGCAAATGCAGTCCTTATATGTCAAATTGGATTTAAACAATGTTGGAAATGTTTGGGATAATCTAAGTACACAAGTCAACAAAATATATAACATTGTTCTAGTTGATTTTGGATTGTATAGTCTAATGTCAACATATTTTCCTGATTTATGAGGACACAAATTTCTATAATGACATGGGTTAGACTCTAAATATGACTCATATTTAAAATGGCTTTATTAAAAATGCAGAATGTTTTCTGTGATGGGTAGGGTGAGTGCGTGGAGATATAATGTAGTTTGTACAGTATAAAAACAATTGCAACTGAAATCTGTAACTGCATAATTTACAGTTCCTTAACTCAATTATGCTACACCCTTGTTGTATGTGTGCGTCAAACACGTTAAAGGAATCGAATGGAAAATAATGCAATTATTATTCACTTTCTAATATTTTTGAATATTTTCCCCTATAATTAAATAAAACATGGATTAGTCAATCCAAAATAGGCTATTGCACAATGACTCAGAATTACAATAATTAGATT
Source organism: Zacco platypus (assembly GCA_038088235.1). Lineage (NCBI taxonomy): Eukaryota > Metazoa > Chordata > Actinopteri > Cypriniformes > Xenocyprididae > Zacco > Zacco platypus. The sequence continues at coordinate 28,224,711 of CM076069.1, forward strand.
AATGGGTTATGATAATCTTTTTTTTTTCGTACTAATCTTTGCACACCTTGGAGTAATTTACATTCATTTGCAATGATTGCTGTGATTTACATTGAAGGACTGCAGAATGTGTTCTCACTGACCACGTGACTCCAGCACACAGTGATATTCGGCCAATGGGGACGCACGGGACAGCGTGTCCCCCCCCCCCCCTCTCAGACCGTGTGTAGAAGTTTACCGGTCCGGGTGCAAAGTCTCAAGTTGCGCGTAACTTCTCCTGGAGATTCAGCGAGCGCCTTTTATTCCATCATCAGTGTATGGCGGCCGGTGTCTCTCTCTGATAAGTATGAATGAACGCTTCGCCGTGCTGAACACTTTAGTGCGCAAAGCCACGGATAATTCGCGAGTTGCCAATAGCAACAGCGTTTACGCGTTTATTTTTCGACAATAATCTCTTGTTTATGGCAAACTTTCATGAAATAGACAGCTTTTGTCAGGAAATGTAAGTTATTAAAAACACTAATTGTCATTTTTGTTTGAAGATAAATATGGGTTTGGGACAGAATCGTGTGCGTTTGTTGTGCATGCTGTCTTTGACGCTGACGTTTTTCATAGTTGAAGTTGTGGTGAGCAGGATTACAGCATCTCTGGCGATGCTGTCAGACTCTTTTCATATGCTGTCGGATGTAATAGCCTTGATTGTGGCTTTGATAGCCGTGAGTTTTGCGGAGGCAAGTCGAGCCACAAGTAGGAACACGTACGGATGGATCCGCGCAGAAGTGATGGGCGCTTTGGTGAACGCCGTGTTTTTGACGGCCCTCTGCTTCACCATTCTGTTAGAAGCCGTGGAGCGATGCACACTGCCTCACGAGATCGAGAATCCACGGGTGGTCATCTGGGTTGGCCTTGCTGGTCTCCTGGTGAATGTTCTCGGGCTTTTTCTGTTCCACGGACACGCAGGGTTTGGTGCGCACGGGCACTCTCACGCTGGTCACTCTCACCGGGGACACGGACACGCTCACGGTGGTCACTCTCATGTCCACAAGACAAAAAGCATAGATTATGACAAACCAAAGGCGCATGAAGAGGCACACAATCTCATGATAACCAGTTCTCAAGGAGATCAAACTTCTGAGCTGAAATCAGGTATTTGTTAAATATATGCTTTTTTTTATTTGGTCATATCAAGTTAGATAATTAATGTGGTTCGGATTTGCATAATAATTGAGTTTCTGTTGATTAAACCAATCGCCTTCATTATCAGGGCTGCGTAGGTTGCTTTTAAAATGTATTTCACTACAGATTACAAAATACATGCTTTAAAAAGTCATTTGTAACGTATTTCGTTACATTACTCAAGTTTAGTAACTTAATCTAAAATCTTAATCTGAATACTTTGGAATACTAATAAGTGTGGAACAAACACAAAAAAGGTATTTGCAAGTTTTTAATCTCACAATTCTGACTTTTTCCCTCAGAATTGCGTGATATAAAATTGCAATTGGGAGTAATAAAGTCAGAATTATGAGATATAAACTCGCAATATTGAGAAAAGTCAGAATTATGACATTTAACTCACATACTAAATTCACGATTGCAAGAAAAAAAGTCAGTATTGCAAGTTTATATCTCCCAATTCTGACTTTATAACTTGCAATTGTGAGTTTAAATCTCGCAATTCTGAGAAAAAGAAGTCAGAATTGTGAAATGCAAACTCACAATTGTGAGGGGAAAATCAAATTGTGAGAAAAAGTTGCAGTGACGAGTGAATTATAAAATGACTCACAAACAACTATCACAAAACATAAAAACAGTCGAAAACATGAAACTTAACTCCACTTTTTCAGACGGTCAGAGTCAGAGAATCACCAATTGCTGTTTAAATGACATTAAAATTCAAAGTAATCACTTTGGTAATCTAAAATACTTTTCAGATGTAACTGTAATCTGATTACCACCCATTTAAAATTTACTCAAATTTTGTATTTTAAATACGTAACTAAGTTACTTGTATTTCGTGACTCCCCAACCCTGTTCATTGTATTGACTCAAATCTTTCATTTGAAGTAACTCAAAAACTTACTTTTTTTTGAGGGTTCTCACACTTTTCAAGGGAAAACATGGAAATATTAGGGAATTTTAATGCTTAGAAGAAAAAAAAAAACATGGAAGTTAATAAAATCTAAACAGGATTTTCCACAGTGCTGGAAAATCTTTAAAAATCAAAAGTATGATTTTCGAAGAGTCATGAGAATTTATAATATCTAAAAACCCGAATGGAAATGTTTATAGTCGACATACATTTTTGTAGCTATTTCTTCAGCTAGAAATATCCAGTCATCGACTGGGAAAAATATGGAAATTAAGAAAGAGTGGGAACCCTGATTTAAAAGTCATGGAATTTTTGTTTATAGTGAATAGCCTATTTGTTTTCGTAGTTGTCTCTATTGAGTGCAAATTGTATTAAATTATTGTTATTTTTATTAAAAAAGAGAAATGTGTTGTTGAAACTTTGTGAGAACTATACACTCTAAAAAAGGCCGGGTTAAAAACAACCCAAGTTAGGTTGAAAATAATGGACAAACCCAGCAATTTGGTTGTTTGGGTTAAATGTTTGCCCAACCTGCTGGGTAGGTTTATTTATTGATTCAAAATTACTATATTGCTTACTTAAAATGAACCTAAAATAGGTTGGAAATTAACATTTATTAATGATTCAGTTTAATGAATAATAATTAAATTGCTTATTAATAAATGTTCACCTTTTGATTATTATTATTATTGCCTCTAGTAATTGTGTCTGATTTTTAATTTCCAAGTTCATTTTAAGCCATGCATATAATAATTTTTAAACAACAGTTGAGTTAAATAGAATTGCCCAGCACATTGAGCTACCATTTAACCCAACCGCTGGGTTAAAACAACCCAATCGCTAAGTTTGTCCATTTTCAACCCAACTTGGGTTGTTTTTAACCCGGCTTTTTTTAAAGTGCATAGCTTTGCATCATCAGCCACTTCTTTTTATGCACATAACATAATGGATATTGATTATTAATGGATTTTTTATTCTCACTTTCACTTCTTTTAGACAGCCTAAACATCAGAATCACTGCCAACGGCTCATTGGAGGACCTGGATCACAGTCCCGAGTCGGCCTCCCAGTTGAACATGCGCGGAGTGTTCCTGCACGTGCTCGGCGATGCCTTGGGCTCCGTCATTGTGGTAGTCAACGCCTTGATTTTCACTTTTGTGTGGACGCCATGCCACAGTGACGAGATCTGTTTCAACCCCTGCCGTAGCACCCACTTGACTGAACACCAACATGTTAACACCACAGTCCTGAGCATATCCAAACCGCACGACAGGACCCCCAGAAGCGTTTCTGTAGCCGGACCATGTTGGGTGCTTTATCTGGACCCAGCTTTATGTCTAATAATGGTGTGTATTTTGCTCTACACAACTTTCCCTCTCCTAAAGGAGTCGGCTCTGATCCTCCTACAAACAGTACCCGAACAGATCGATATGCACAAGCTGAACGGGAAACTACAGAGCCTGGACGGAGTCATAGCCGTTCACGAGCTGCATATCTGGCAGCTGGCTGGGTCTCGCATTATCGCAACCGCTCACATCAAATGCGCAGATCCAGCTACTTACATGGACGTAGCCAAACGCATTAAAGACATTTTCCACGATGAAGACATCCATGCTACTACTGTTCAGCCAGAGTTTGCTTCCATTTCGGAAGGGTCTGGTGACTCCCTGTGTGAGCTTTCCTGTCGAAGTCAATGCAAGCACAAGCTGTGTTGTAATCTGACCAGAAGGGCTAAGCCGGAGTCGGAGCTGGCCAAGAATAAAGAAAAGACCTGCAGGCATGCTGTAGGATGGGTTGATCAGAAGGAGGTGGAGAAAACTGTACACACAGAGATAGAATCAACAGTTTAGGTCAAGAAGGACATATTGCACGAGTTGCACATGACCACTTGCTCATAGCTGATTGTTGCAGGAAATATGTGAAATTAGGGCAATTGTCTGGATTATTTCTAATCTGCTTATTGAAGAAGTATGTCTCAGAGTTGGGTTTGTTGAACCTAGCAACGTTAGATTTCATGCTTTGTTCTTTATATAAACCTGATATATAAAAAAAATGAATGCAATTTTTTTCATATTATGCTTGTTGGTTCTTAATGTTGATGGTTAGAATAATGGATTTTAAAGGATATGTATTTACAAATAAAAACATTGATGTATATTAAAGGATTGTGATTTCACTTTTTTCACTTTAGTTAGTGTGTAATGTTGCTGTTTGAGCTTAAACAACATCTGCAAAGTTACGACGCTCAAAGTTCAATGCAAAGGGAGATATTTTCTTTTACAGAAATCACTTTTTAAGGATTACAACAAACACCTGGTAGGGACTACAATGAGCTTCTTCCTGGGTTGGTGACATCACTAATCCTAAAGTTTACACAAACCCTGTCCCTGGAAACACTCAACAAAGGTGGTGAGGCCATGTTGGGCTGCTTTAGAGAAGAGGAAGAGTTGTTGATGCCGTCATTTTACACCGGACTGCTTCACAAATGAGGGTCAATTCAACACTGGATTTGCACAACAGATGAACATGACGTCACATGCTAGTGATGAGTTAATCAACTCCACAGCAACTACATAAATTTATCCACTAATCATTCAGAAACGTCCAGTTTCATTGTAAAAGTTGTAACTTCTTCCTGAGTCTCTCCATCAGTGTCCGGTTTGAACAATGTAAGGCTGAACACGTTACTGACAATCCTCATCCTGTGTGAGATTCTCCAGCTTTGTTGTTGTTGAGCTGTTAAAGCTCCGCACTTTTCTGGAAAGGGGGTCGGGAGCAGCAGCTCATTTGCATTTAAAGGAACACGTTGTGTTTTTGCACACACCCAAATAGGGGCAAATTTGACAAGCTTTAATAAATGATCTGTGGGGGATTTTGAGCTGAAACTTCACAGACACCAGAGACTTATATTACATTCTGTAATAGGGGCATAATAGGTCATAATTTTTCATGAATATAGTTTAAGTTGTAATCTAACAATTAAACTTCAATTAAATCTTAAAAATATGAGAATTTTTTTTTATATTTTCAAATATTTTAAATATGAGGGTAGAACAAAACAGTAAACTTGATTAAGCTGTTTATCTGACCAAATTATTTGGCAAAAAAGGGGGAAAATACAACTAGAGGTTGGGTTAAATAAAACTACCCAGCAGGTTGTCCAAACATTTAACCCAACTGTTGGGTCAAAACAACCTCAGCATTTTATCTCAGCATTTATTAGAGTTCATGCAGCAAAAGGAGTCTAATATTCTATTATTTGGTTGATGAGTCCTGCATGTTACTGTGTCTAATTTAAGTCGCTGTGTAACGGAAGTTGCGATAGCCATTTCTGAAAAAGTGAAGTGAAAAAGCTTCTCAAACAAAAAAATGTTGAGCTGGGCTTGATGTTGTCAGTCGGGAATCAATTGGATGGTTCGATCATTGTGGTTTTCTATTGGTCGATCTCATGCGACAGGTTGCCCCGCCCTCACGCCAGTAAACACATCATCAGTGAAGAGAATTTGCTGCAAGGGGGAGGGGAAGTTATTTTGATTAAAGTTCACAGATATCAGAAATCATTTATAATAACTCTGCAATAAAAAAGAAAAAGAATCGTCAGTTTTGATTTCACGGCGACTTTAAACAGATGCAGCAGTCAGCGGTGTCCTCGCGCACAAAATGGCAGCTTGTTCCTTGCACAGCTGTACAAACAGATGATGTCTTGAACGGACCTTGGAACCGACTACACACGCAGATGAGCACACAATCACTGTGATAATTATTTAGCGACTAGGTTGAATTCTTTAAATAGATCTCTACTCTTGCACGGCCATATGGAGGATCAGGGGATGTTTGTTGTGAAACAACAGTATTGGGATAAGGGTGGGGAGCACTTAATGAGGGCAGTGTGATGCAATCAGTAAAGCAGTGTATGGGGCCCTGTTTCAAAACAATGGAGAATGGCTCTTATTCAGTCATTGCGCAGTCTTCAAATCAATTCTCTATAGGATAAGAGACCTGATGTGTGTCTACTATTGTAACAATTAATATTTGATTGACCGTTATTGACAGCTATTCAGAAATCTTGGGCCGTTTGTATTGCTGTAAATCCGTTAGGAGATTTTTTTTTTTTTTGTGCTTTTTAAGTAGGTTAAATGTTGAAAAGTTCACTTAGACCCATTGACTGTTAAGCTGAGAGTATGTTGAAGGGGATGGGTATGACAGAGCTTATCATGTGAGAATGGTCCCGAGTTCAGATGGAACGTACAAGGAAAGTACAAGCCTTACAATGAGACCAGTGTAACAAACAAGCACAAAATAAAAACAGAAAAGCAAACAAAAACTTATATACTTCCCGGTTAAAGACCTCTTGAGGTGAAAATCAAGTTTTAATGTCGTTTACTTGTCTGTGTGATGTTTTTAATATGCGTTATCATGTGCAAATTCATAAGCCAACACCTTTGCTGAGAATTTTTTCTCCTTAAAACTGCAGTTGAAAAACGTGGTTTGAAATCACCGGTGTTTCTTTCGTCACAAACTACCTTGTAATCAATCATGTCAACATGCTTTAGCATATCATTAACTATGACCACTCAGGTTATCCCGGTATATTTTTATGATGATATGAAAAATTGGGTACATTCAGCAATATAGCAGGTGAATTATGTATATTATGATGTTATGATGGACTATGCATTTTGCCACAGACGTTCTGAGTTGTTCAAAGCTTTCTAAGGATGCTGAATTTTAGAAGGCAGACTGAAAAGTCGAACAGGAACATGGTTTGTGTAACATTAGGAACACAAAGTCAAACAAAAGGCTAATCATATTAAATACCTTTATGTCTCTGACTTTGTAGAGAGCGATAACTTGACTGTTAACTACAGTAACTTGAGTAAAAGTTGACTGAGTGGGTCTCTGAGCTGGTTTGAGTGAGTGGAGGCGGGGCTAATTTGCATATTCATGAATCTATGTACACTAAATGAAGCAAGAGTGTAGAGTTACATTCAAGCTATTTAAAAAAATTTTCACAGGATAAAAATGTTTAAATATGCCATTTTTGTGATCAAAGATTAGTTTTAAGGGGTAAACGATTGACTACAGGAGGACTTTGACACACAACTACCAGCTATATTAGTAATATTTTGGTTATTTGATGACTGATTGCCAACATACAGGGGTTTGAGAATTGAACTGAAACAATTTTGGACACAATAAATTATTATTAACAGTGTCCAGGTCACTATGTGATGCTCAGGGTTGGGGAGTAACGAAATACAAGTAACTTAGTTCCGTATTTAAAATACAAAATGTAACTGTATTTCATTACAGTTTCAATTTAAATGGGTGGTAATCAGATTACAGTTACATCTGAAAAGTATTTTAAATTACCAAAGTGATTACTTTGAGTTTTAATGTCATTTAAACAGCAATTGGTGATTCTCTGACTCTGACAGTCTGAAAAAGCAGAGAAAAAAAACATGTTTTCGACTGTTTTCATGTTTTGTGATAGTTGTTTGTGAGTCATTTTATAATTGTAAAAAAGGTCAGTGCAACTTTTTCTCACAATTTGTTTTTTTCCCTCACAATTGTGAGTTTGCATTTCACAATTCTGACTTCTTTTTCTCAGAATTGCGAGATTTAAACTCACAATTGTAAGTTATAAAGTCAGAATTGGGAGATATAAACTTGCAATACTGACTTTTTTTCTTGCAATTGTGAATTTAGTTTGTGAGTTTATATCTCATAATTCTGACTTTTCTCAATATTGTGAGTTTATATCTCATAATTCTGACTTTTCTCAATATTGTGAGTTTATATCTCATAATTCTGACTTTTCTCAATATAGCAAGTTTTATCTCATATTTTTGACTTTTCTCAATATTGTGAGTTTATCATAATTTTGACTTTTCTCAATATTGCGAGTTTTTATCTCATAATTCTGACTTTATAACTCGCAATTGCAACTTTATGTCACACAATTCTGAGGGAAAAAGTCAGAATTGTGAGATAAAAACTTGCAATGACCTTTTTTGTGTTTGTTCCACACTTATTAGTATTCCAAAGTATTCTAAAGTATTTAGATTAAGTTACTAAACTTGAGTAATGTAACGAAATACATTACAAATGACTTTTTAAAGCATGTATTTTGTAATCTGTAGTGAAATACATTTCAAAAGTAACCTACCCAGCCCTGGTGATGCTGGTGGAGGAAAACGTTCCTGACTCGCTCCTCCAAATCACCCTAAAGAGACCCAAAAATATTTAGGTCTGGTGACTGTGCAGGCCAAGGGAGAAGTTCATCAAACCATTCGGTCAGATGTCTTGCTGTGTGTAATGGTGTATTATCACGCTGACACACAGCACCCCCTTTAGGATACAATGCTTGAAGCATTAGGTTCACATGGGCTCAAGAATGGTTCGGTAGTCCTTGGCAGTGACGTGTCCATCAAGCACAGTAGGAAATGCCACGATATTCCATGCTTCACTCTGGGCAGCAACAGTCAGGTGTTGAGCCTCTTTGGCGATTCTCCACACGGATGTGGGAAAGACAGTGAAGGTGGACGCATCAGAGAACAATACATGTTTCACATTTTCCCAAGATTTGCACTGTTAACAACAATGAAAATGACATTTGGCATGAGTGACCAAAGGCTTGACTATAGCATGAAAATTGAGCTCCCAATGAATAGTTTTGGTGGAAACAAGAAAGTCAAGGTGCGCATTTAATCCTGCAGTGAGTTGGGCAGTTGTGGTTTTATGTTTTTGGATACCTGGACATCCTTTTCAGACAGCTTCAACTTACATCAACAGTTACTCCTATTGGATGTGGTTCATCCTACATGGTGGTATGTCGGCATTACCCTGCACCACAGCTCTCGATACACAACAAACACTTGCTGTCCTGGTCACAGATAGCCAGCGAGACTCGCAACAACAATTTGTCCTCTTATGAAATCTGATTGTTTGGCAGGGTAATGGATATGGATTTGGTCTTTAACGCATAGATCTGCTATGCTGCTGCTGCTGCAGAGCAAGTCCAGGACTTACTACTGCCAATGCACACACGAAACGCTGCTGTGAGCATGTAAAATATAGCATGCATGAATTACGCTTAACAGATCTATACAGGTGGAGCTGGGGAAGGAGGGGGGTTTCTGAAAGCATGCTGCACTGCAAAGGCAAATGCTACCCATCTATTTGAAGGTTGACTGATACAGCAATCAGCTGTGTCCTATAGATGATGATGTTATTACGAGCCGGTTGAGTTGAAGGATCTATTAGCTGGCGCCATCTAAAGTTTCATGTCAGAACTTTGCATAAATCTCCCATTATGTTGTGCGGATTGCAATATTTTATGTACAGCTGTGCTATTGCTCTGCTAATTCAACTTTCACACACTGCTCGGGCTGATGGAATGTAAAATCAGTGAAGATTATGACAAATATGTAAGTGTGAAACCTCCAACACTGTATTGGGCAGTGTTTCAGTTTCATTCTCCAACCCCTGTATTTACAATACTGCAAAATTGTAAATTCTTTAAATCAAACTGCCAACTCACAACAATGTGTCTCCCAATATTCCAAGATAACAAAGAACATTCCATTTATTTATTGTATTGTATTGCAAATCATTGTATTGCAAGTTTGCCATCTTGTGGATGGATGTCGCATTGCAATGTTTGCAAACTGGTGATGCTCACAGAATTGCAACTGATTGCACGTGTCACGGTTAATTCATTTTAGTTGAAAGAAAATAAACATTAACTGAAACAAAATAATATATAAAAAATTAAACTTAAAAAAACATATTTTAAAACAGTTTATTTCAGATAGTTGCCAAGGTTTTCATTTGATGTACTTAAATAACTAAACAAAAATAAAAATATAGGCATTTAAAAAACAATAACTACTAAAAAATAAGATTAAAAACAAAAACAGAAAATATCTCAATTATACTAAAATAACACTGTGTTTGGATGATCATAAACCACAATATGCAATGCAAGCAAGGTTGTATAAATAATGTACTTCACATAGCTAAACATGGTTCAAAATGTGCACTGTTAAAAAATTACTGTAAATTTTACAGTATAATACTGGCAGCAGGGTTGCCAGCCAGTTACTGTAAAATTTACATTAGTGTTACAGTAATTTAATTTACAGAATTTCCCTGTACTCTCTGATTACAGTAAATAACTGTATTTTTAAAATTATGAAGGGTCAATTTACAGCAATATTCTGTAAATTTGAGTCAAACCAACACGTGACCCCCAGAATGCATTGCAGTTTACAGCAATATGCTGTATTATTAAAAAACAGCCAGCGGCTGTAAAATAATGCTGTAATTTTTACAGCAATTCATTACAGTGTGTCTGTTGTCTAATTTGATGCAAATTTATATATTTTTTGACATAAATTCAGTGAAAAATGTACATAACTTTGAAAAAATCTGTTAGTATGTCTCTATTTTGCCATTATCCAGCATGATTTGGAGCTTGGTTTATATTTTTGAGAAATATTGCGCATATAGCTCAACTAACGTGATCATTATAAAGGTGTTTAAACAGCAAAACACATCCACTTGCACATATCGGAATATCAGATATTGCATGCTATAGTTAACAAATTTGTGAATATTTTGAATAAAGAAGGGAAAATGAAATAAAAACAAATCATCAGTCAAACAGCGCTATTGTGGCTGCCGTGTGTCACGTGACAAGCAATGACGCGTCACTATGGAAACAATAAAGTGATACGTTCTAAATAATGGTCGCCTTGAAAAACTCACACTGGGGGCTCAGCTGGAATATTTTGGGGTGCGTTCACACTTGTCATGTTTGGTTCAATTAAAACGAACCCTGGTGTGATTGCTCAGTTAGTGCGGTTCGTTTGAACATATGTGAACGCTGCCATCTGAACCCTGGTGCGCACCAAACAAGCGGACCGAGACCGCTAAAAAGATGGGTCTCGGTCCGCTTCCAAGCGAACTCTGGTGCGGTTCGATTGATATATGAACGCAACACGGACCAAAGACATGTAAACCAACCAAAAACAGGACGTGATGTCACAAGATGCGACGCTACAAGTCAGCTGATTTGACGACGCGGAAAGATCGGTGTATCAAAAATGAGTCGAGGACAAACGTGGAGCAACGAGGAGGTGAAGTGCCTCATCAATATTTGGTCCGACGAGCAGTTTTAAATATTTTATGAGCTCTTCGTGAGTTCTCAGCTGGTAAAAATAAAGCATATGTACACTCATAAAATGATGGCGTTTAATCCAGCACACAGTATTGTTTTGAATGTTCGGTAAGCGAGCTCCGTCGCGAAATATACGTCATAAAAGCCGACCAATCAGGTTGTGACCGTATCCTTATGCCTTTGGTTCGGTAACTTTAGGTTCGCTGTTAGAAATGCCAGTGTGAACGCTAAGCGGACCAGGACTATATGTTTTGTTTTTGGTGCGGACCAAACGAACCGAACTACAAGTGTGAACGCACCCTTAAACTTACAAGAGTGTGTAAGCCTACACAAATCAACTGCAAGTGAAAGAAGAAAAAAAATTGTACGCTTATTTTTTTTAATAAAATATTTATGTTTTGAAAACTGAAATTAAGTATTATATTAGAGCAGTGATGTAAACAGTAGACTTTAAAAGATGCAGAGGTACTTTTTTGAAACATTAAAAAAAAAATAGTCTAGTGCTGAAATATTCTAGCTCTTTGACTTTGAATACGAATTTTGCTTTTACAAATTTTGCATTCATTTTGCATTCAAAATGTCTCACGGTCTGGACGCGTCGACGGCGCTCGCGCTCTTTTAAACTCATTAAGCGGCAAATGATCCATCCAGAAATGACGGCGATCGACAGAATGCGCTTATTTTTAGAATACATTACAATCAAGAGATGATGACAACTCGCATATCTACGAACTGGACTTCTTTGCGTGCCTGTTTCGCTTTGCACCCCGCGAGGGGGATGTTTGTTTCGGCGCTTGCCTTCCTGACAGAATCCTCTCGCGTGCACGCGCATGACGTCAATCGATGCCGCCAGTTGCCAAAACAGACAAGCGCAAATAAAACATGGCAATTTGTGTATTGGACTTTGATCATGTATTAATTTTTTTGTATTTGTCTTTGATCATGTATTTCACTAAACTCGTATGATTTACAACTTGGACTGTCTAGCTGTTGCTTTTATCGTTTGTATTATATTTTACTACAGTGAAAACTTTTTTTTTTTTTGAAACAGTTGTGGGGTTTTTTGTAGTAAAACAATGGTTTAGTTTGGTAAGGTGAGCATACACCTAAATCTGAACAGTACTAAAGGGATACAGACATTACTGCCTGCACGTTTTCTCTATTGTAATAATCCTTATCATGAAACAGGATGCGTTTGTTATGGAGCAGAACAATTTCCGCAGTTTAGTGAAAATTTTTTAGGTACTCTATGGCAAGCCGTTTTGACTTTTATTCATTCTCAGGATATGAACTTTCACTAGTTAAAATGTTCATTCTTGATATCAGGAATTAGATTTCCACTAGTAACAATGGCAATTTTTGATATCAAGAATTATATTTCCACTAGTAACAAAGTTCATTCTTGATATCAACAATTCAATTTCCACTAGTAAAAACTATCATTCTTGATATCAACAATTGATATCAAAGGGTGCCATTCAAATTCAATTGTTGATATCAGGAATACAAATCTTACTAGTAACAATGCAAATTTCTGACATCAAGAATTACATTGTTATTAGTACAAATGTCTATTCTTGATATCAACAACTGAATTGCTACTAGTAAAAATGTTCGTTTCTGATATCATGAATGTGGTTGTTACTAGTAAGAAAGCCGTTTTAGATATCAGAAATTATCTTGATATCAGGAATTCATTTCAGATATCAGAAATGAATATTTTTACTAGTAGCAATTCAATTATTGATATCAAGAATAGACATTTGCACTAGTAACAATGTAATTCTTGATATCAGAAATTTGCATTGTTACTAGTAAGAATTGTATTCCTGATATGTGAAACTGGAATTTCAACTAGTAAGAAATTAATTGTTGATATCAACAATTGAATTTGAATGGCGAGATTTCACTAGTAAAAATACAATTGTTGATATCAAGAATTATAGTTTTTACAAGTGGAAATTGAATTGTTGATATCAAGAATGAACTTTGTTACTAGTGGAAATATAATTCTTGATATCAAAAATTGCCATTGTTACTAGTGGAAATGTAATTCCTGATATCAAGAATGAACATTTTAACTAGTGAAAGTTCATATCCTGAGAATGAATAAAAGTCAAAACGGCTTGCCATACCTATGGTGAGATTTCACTAGTAAAAATACAATTGTTGATATCAAGAATAATAGTTTTTACAAGTGGAAATTGAATTGTTGATATCAAGAATGAACTTTGTTAACTAGTGGAAATCTAATTACCGATATCAAGAATGAACATTTTAACTAGTGAAAATGCAATTGTTGACGTCACAAGTTCATATCCTGAGAATGAATAAAAGTCAAAACGGCTTGCCATAGGTACTCTACAGGATGATATGTGTGAGCAGAATGACATTTATGACTCTCTGACCCAGCCAACTCGATATAAAAGGAGGGATATGAATGCGGCTGTGCATTCGCAGCTGCCGGCATCGATTGACGACATGCGCGTGCACGCGAGAGGCCTCAGTTTCTGGCAGCGAGTCGGAACTCGGAAACATGGCAGTATAGTGAAATGCTGTCTCCTCCTCCTCCAGTCCTCACATACATTGACCTCCAAAGATGGCCGGCGTACGAGCCCTCGGTTGCCTCTCCAGACTCACAGTGAGAAGATTTACCGTGTTTCCAGGTACTTCACACCTTTCCTTAAATTCTCTACATCCCTATTGCATTTCGCGTTGACACTTGCCTTTATAAACCACTTTGGAGAGTCATTTCACTCTCACACCTCATTGAAATAGCTTAGCTCAACTGCTAATTAACTCAAGGTCTAGTCATTAGTGTTTCGTGACCGTTTAAGTTTCATGCGCGTGCAGTTTTACGTTGTAAGGAAACGCGCGCGTTTATAAATGCGGTTGTCAAGTTGATTTTATTAAAAGTAGAGTTGACGCAGTGATTCCCATTCAACTCACATGGCCACTGCTGGCCATTATCTCTTAATGTATGACGAAATATGTCATAAATGTTTGAGTTAAGGAGAATTTAACGTGTTTGATATTCGCTAACTTCATAGTTGTAGCCTCAGCCGTTGTAATCTGGTTTAATGATATCTTTTGCTAATACATTTGTGTTATTGCTAAGTTAATATGGCTGATAAATTATGGCTATTTTATCAGATGTGTTTACAAAGAGCCTTTGTATTCAGTTCCTTATGTTGTTATCATTGTTGAGAGGTGTGTGACATTATCATTGTGGTTGTAGTGTAGGTTAAGGGGAAACTAGGTTAAAGTTCATCTGGTAGTACTGGAGTCACGTCCTCTACAGGCCTGTGTACATTCAATTGTTTGTAATCTGTCTTTTTATATCACTTATTATGACTTCTGAGTCAATTTCTGTGTTTTTTGTCTTCACATATACATCACTATTACACTATTTTTTTCCAACCAATAAAGGTATAACCAGGCGGACCTTTAGAGTTGCTGCTTGTATGATGGGTAAAAATTTTTTATGTTATTTATAATGCAGAAAACTGACAAAAAGTATATATTAGGGGTGTAACGGTACACAGACATGACGGTTCGGTACGTATAGCATTGAAGTCACTGCTCGTTTCGGTACAGTAGGGGGGTGAAAACTAAACATAAATTAGCTTTATTTTTATTGAACAAATTGTGTCTCTCTCTTTAAAGAAATTTGATTATAATTAAGAATAAAAACTAAATTTATCTCAACTAATGCTGTAAACTATATACAGGAAGCTCTTTGTATCACATTAGTATAATGTTAAAGGTTACAATTAACAACTGAGCCCAAACTATTAAGTTCAATTACTATTTATTTTTAGATATAATAATCAACACTCAAATAATAGGCTTTGCATCAGAGGGATAAATTAAATTGATAAATGTATTAAAATAAAAAATATTTTTTTTTAAATTGTAATAATATTTCACTGTTTTTACTATATTTTTAATTAAATAAATGGCCTTGGCGAGCATAAGAGACTTCTTTTCTTCTAAAACATGAAAAAAAGGTAACGTTTCCAAACTTTTGACAGGTACTGTACACAAATCAAAATTGGAAAATAAAAAGCGAATCGTCACAATTCTTAAGAAAGTGAATAAAAGGGGACGAGATTTTTTATATAGTTATATTCAGGGTATTTTTTTCTTGTAAATTGCACACTTTTCGCATTAACTTCTAAAATTAATCCAATTCAGTTTTTGAAATATGATCATTTACACCGTTACTGTTATAACCGGTTTTCATGACATTTATTTAAATGTGTATTATATAATTAACACCTTACTAACAGGTAAAGTAAATTTAATGAATTTATAAGCTAATATAGTGCATGTATTTAGTGAAATGCTCCCTCTAGAGTTCATTTCTCTAGTGAACACACATGCTGTGGACACTAAATGACTTGCCTGAGGTAAATGTAATGCTACGTGAGATATTATTCTCAAGCTTTGTCTTTCCGAGGTTGAAACACTGGTTGAGAGGTT
This sequence comes from Zacco platypus, assembly GCA_038088235.1. Taxonomy (NCBI): domain Eukaryota; kingdom Metazoa; phylum Chordata; class Actinopteri; order Cypriniformes; family Xenocyprididae; genus Zacco; species Zacco platypus. Next base: position 28,240,451 of record CM076069.1, read on the forward strand.
ACACGTAAACATATCTATGCATAGATCATCTGTTGTTACTCTTCGCTTTTGTGGCGGTTGCATTACCGCACACGCCCCCTTCTGGATTGGAGTGTCGATCACCTGTGACTGACTGTATTCGCCATCTGACCATGACGTCTATACTGCGACAGTTCGAGACGAATACATGTACCGTTACACTCCTAAAATGAATGCATGTGTGTATATAAATATATATATATATATATATATATATTTCAATTATTTAATGTATTGTCTGCTTTTCTATTTCCTCAGCTCGTACACACGTGAGCTATGAGGTCAAGGGAGATGTAGCCGTCGTCCGCATGAATGATCCCAATGCACGGGTAATGGTTGTCTCTACTCTCAGCCATGTTAATGCATTCAAATGATATCATACTATAATATCATAATGTGTTTTTTGCAATGTTTAGGTCAACACACTGTCTACTCAAATGCAAAGGGAGATGACAGAAGTTATGGAAGAGGTTTCGGGAAACAATGCCGTCCAGAGTATTGTTCTCATCTCATCCAAACCCGGCTGCTTCATCGCAGGGGCAGATATTAAGTCAGTATCAGAATTCATAATGTGTTTAATAGCTCGATCATTATCAAATACAGTGCTGATGGCTTACCTGTTGCCATGTATTTAGCATGATTCAGGCCTGTAAGACTGCAGAGGAGGTCACTGGCCTTTCTCAGGAGGGCCAGAGGATGTTTGAAAAGATTGAGAAGTCTCCCAAGCCCATCGTCGCTGCCATTAATGGATCATGTCTTGGTGGAGGCTTAGAGGTACTGCATTCATGTTCGTATGTAGGAGATTTTAAAGTGCCCCATTATGCTATTTTAAAGGTTTCTAATATTGTTTTGGAGGCTTCCTGCAATAGGTTTACACGCATCCAAGTTTTGTAAACTTCCCTGGCTCAATTTTTTATTTTTTTATTTTGTTAATATTTTTTTTCAGTATAAAGACAAACATAAATAGTGATGAAAGCCCATTACTTGACCATTAAAAATGGGTAAAAGTCAACAATTTGGACATTGAGTCACAATAGCTGGGTTTCAGTCACGTGATTATAATGACGCGCGAAGGCGGGGCGATTTCAGATGGAGGGCAGGAAGTAAAAATGCCGAATACGTCTATGGAGGAAACCGTTGCGGAGAGTCCGTATTGTACGAATTTAGAATTTTAGTTTCAAGAAATAGATACAAAGAATTAGTGAACAGATATGTTGGACGTGACCCGTGTTCCCACTGATCCCCTCTGATTGTGGGTTGTTGTCAGCTGGAGCTTTCGGCTGTCTGCGTCAGATCTGGGCTCTCATCTGTCTGTTGGAGATCCAACATAGCCTCTGCACATTCCAACCGTCTTTGTTGGTCTTGATTGAGCTTCATCCTCTGCTCTCGTTTAAGAGACGCCTCTGATTTGGGCTTAGTTTTTTAACCTAGGTTGACCGTCGGAGCGCAATCTACCGACTCAACGTCACCCAAAGCGCTAGGGCAGCCTAAAAATCCCCAATGAAGTTCACATTAGACTACCGCTAACTTAATAATCATTACGAAGTAAATGAGCATTTAACGACAACCTAATGCTATATAAACACAGACATAAAAAAACACCTCCGACGAAGTGGTCGCAGCAGACGCGGGCATTAACAGACTCTGCTCCTCCCGACCGCAGACGTACGTTGGAAATCCACTTTTTACGGCTTGTCTCAGTGAGCTTTTGACATTTCTCACCTTTGAGTGACAATCTTCGTTACTCTATAAAAACCCTTTCTTTTTTCTCGATTTAAACGATTGGAGCAGCCGTAAACTACACAAAACATTGGCATTTTTTCAGACGGCAGATCCTCAGCTACTCACTTCCTGCCCTCCATCTGAATTTCGCGCTCTCGTGATGTAGCAGCGTGACGTCACGTGAAACCAAGCTATTGGGGTCCCAATATCGATTATGAATGATATGCAATACATTAAGTTCAGCATAAAATTTGAGGTTTAAAGTGTATTTAGTCCTAGGGAAAATACAAAGTTGATGTTGTGTGTGTTATGTGTTTGTAGTTTGCCATTGCCTGTCAGTACAGAATAGCCACCAAGAGTAAGAAAACGGTTCTGGGCTTCCCTGAGGTCATGCTCGGCCTTCTGCCGGGCGCTGGAGGAACGCAGAGACTGCCCAAAATGGTCCGTAACATTCCATAGACTTGTTTAGCGATTATTGTTTCGATTGAATCTTTACAACTCAAACATGGTTGTCTTTACACCTCCGCTTTCATGTAGCTTGGTCTTCCCAGTGCTTTTGATATGGTGTTAACAGGAAGGAGCATCCGTGCAGATAAGGCTAAGAAAATGGGACTGGTTCACCAGCTTGTGGATACTCTTGGTAAAACATTTTCTGTTTTGCAGTTGTATGTGAAATTATTACAATTTTAATATATTTTAAAATGTAATTTATTTCCTTCAGAAATCATTCTAATGTGCTGATTTGCAGATCAAGAAACATTTCTTATTTTTATCAATGTTGAAAATGGTTAATACTTTGTGGAAACGGATGCGTTTTTTTCAGGATTCTTTGACTAGAAGTGTTCAAAAGAACAGCATCAATTTGAAATATGTTTTTTGTAACAACATAAAACATCACTTTTGAACAATTCATTGCATCCTTGCTGAATAAAAGTATTAATTTCTTTATAAAACAAAAAACAAAAACAGGGCCTGGACTGAAGAGTCCAGAGGAGAGGACTATTGAATACCTGGAGGAAGTAGCTGTGGATATTGCCAGAGGCCTTGCTAACAAGAAAATCTCAACTACCAAAGAAAAGGGCTTGATGCAGAGTGAGTATTTGTGCTAGACGGTTGTTTCAAACTGATATTGCTTTTTAGGCTTTTGCGAGATTAATATTCATTTTCTGAATAGCCACCAAGAGTTGCATATACATTATATATAACATGCTATAGCTTTTGATTATTATACACCATTATTCCCTTGCAGAAATTCAAGACTACGTCATGAGTTATCCGTTTGTGAGACAACAGATCTACAGTGCAGTTGAGAAGAAAGTCATGAAGCAGACCAAGGGACTGTACCCTGCACCACTGAAAATAATTGAGGTATGATATTTGTTATTCTGTGCTCAAGGAAGCTCTCAATCTTTGTAGAATTAGTTCATATTCAGTGATGTGTGCTTGTTTCCTCTTTCAGAGTGTGAAGGCTGGCGTTGAACAGGGTCCGACTGCAGGTTACCTGGCTGAGTCACAGGTGCTGTGAAAGCTTTAAACTGCTCTATTGTACAATAAAACAGAATCATGTGACTAGGGCTGCCCCAGACCGAAGATTTTTGTCATAGTTGTTCATTTAAGACGTTAGTCAAGTAGTCGCACATTTATGATATAAATTTAATTACTTAAATATACACTCAACCGTGACTTTATTAGGTACACCTTGCTAGTACTGGGTTAGACCTCATTTTGCCTCCAGAATTCTTTGTGGCAAAGATTCCACAAGGTGCTGGAAACAATCCTGAGAGATTTTGGTCCATATTGTCATGATAGCATCACACAGTTGCTCCAGATTTGTCGGCGGCACATCTATGATGTGAAACTCCTGTTCTACCGCACCCCAAAGGTGCTCTGTAGGATTGAGATCTGGTGACTGGAGGTATGCGTATAGCATAATAATCTAAAAATGCACTTTTTATTTCCATTACAGAATTTTGGCAAGTTAGCCATGACCTCTGAGAGTAAAGCACTTATTGGCCTTTACCACGGTCAGGTCACGTGCAAGAAGAATCGCTTCGGAACCCCTCAAAAGGAAGTAAAGTATGTATTTTATTCGTCTATTACAATATGTACGTTTATGAGGGGAATTGACAGTTACTGCATGAATGAATTTATACTCAATAGTTGCCTTTATTTCCTGTAGAATAGTAATTAATTTTTCTTCCATGTTGACTTTCTATTTTCAGAACACTTGCTATCTTGGGAGCGGGTTTGATGGGTGCTGGCATTGCTCAAGTGACTGTAGATAAACCCATTCACACCATTCTTAAGGACACCACACTGGAGGGCCTTAGTCGTGGAGAGCAGCAGGTCTATAAAGGGTGAGGATTAAATATAATGAAAGTAGAGCTGCGTGATTAATCTGTAAAAGATAGCAATTTCGATTCAAAGATCTACGTGATCTTATTCCTGAATGACAATGATTCGGTAGCGATCAAAATAGAGTAAATCGCCTTTTGAAAGTACTTCAAATAAATTTTGTATCAATTACACCAGTAAGTGACGACAAGTCACTGTCATTGAATCATTCGTTGAATATATTTGTTCAAAAACGCTGATTCATCTAGTAATAAAACAAGTGAAGTCTTTGTGAGTCATTGAATCATTCAAACAGTTATTTTTATATTTTATTTATTCACTCAAAGTAATTAACTTTTAAATAGACTGCAACAGTTAACATTTTGTCAGAACCTCTAGTAAATTACATGTTGTTTTGTTTAGTTTTCTGTTCAGAATTGTTTAAGAAACAAACCGAAAACAAAATGTGATTCTCAATTTATCCAGAATTATGCAGATCTAACTGAGGAATTTTTTGCACAACAGTTTAACTAAGGGGATTGTTTTGACAAGGTTGACCTCTTATGTTATATTCACATACATGAGTGTTTTATTTATATATATATATATATATATATATATATATATATATATATATATATATATAATAAAATACATTCTTTTATTTATTTGTTTTCAGGCTAAATGACAAAACTAAGAAGAAGAGCTTAACATCTTTTGAAAGGGACAGTTTTGTGTCCAACCTAACGGGACAGCTAGACTACAATGGCTTTAATAAAGCTGACATGGTCATTGAAGCTGTTTTTGAGGACCTGAGTATCAAACACAAAGTCCTAAAAGAAGTTGAAGCAGTAAGTTAATATCAAACAATATCAAGATTTCAAACAAATCTAAAAAAAAAACTTTTGACGAAACCATATTTTGTCATTGCAGGTGATTCCTCCACATTGTATATTTGCTACCAACACTTCTGCTTTACCAATCAAAGATATTGCAGCTGTGAGCAAGCGACCTGATAAGGTAAGAAACCGTTAGTTCCTGACCACCATGTGAGAGCGTTTGAGATGATCTCTAACTTGTTGTTCTGTTTTGTTTCAGGTAATTGGAATGCACTACTTTTCTCCAGTCGACAAAATGCAGCTACTCGAGATCATCACCACTGACAAAACCTCCAAGGACACAACAGCCTCAGCGGTGGCGGTCGGCCTGAAGCAAGGCAAAGTCATTATCGTCGTTGGGGTAAGACATTGAATATTCTTCCATCAATCCAGAATGTTTGTTTTACAGGTATACAATCGGTTACGTCCCCTGTTGGCTCGGAGGTATGAGGGAGACGTACATAATAAAATATAAGCATACGCTTATCATTTAAAACTCTGGGGAGTACAGAGGGAGAATGAACCAACCTAACCGCAAAGTAGTTTGGTTTATTAACAAATGAAAAAATATAATTTATACAAGTGAAAACAACCAGTATCCTTATGTACAGTTATATACCATGAAGCACTAAAGAAACAATAAAATAAGCCACAGAGAGAAAGAAAATGAGTGAGTAAACAAACGAAAATAACGAAACCAAAACATTCACTAACTAAAATCCCGCCCTTTAAACTAACTAAAAACAAAACCAAAAGAAAAAGATAATCTTCAGCGTTCAACAAGCCATAGCTAAAACTTTACTAACTAACAGAAAACAAAACTTACACCCGCTCCTTCCCTGGTGTGTTTAACAGAGATACTTCTGCGTGTATGTAAGATGTAAGTCACGTGACATGCTTTCCTTTACCCTCTGGGCTGATGAAGTACAAGTCAGGTAGGACAATATCCAAGTCAAAATGCATACAAGCGCGCGCACACGCAAGCAAACCACCACTGAAACAGCATGAACAAACACACTTCAAGTTTCTCCCCCCACTTCCGTTCTCCACGGCCTTTTATCTTGAACCAGTTCCTGATTGGATGTTTCTCGAGGTCATTCATCATGATGGATATGTCATTCAACCAATCACAGCACCTAAGATAACAGAGAGCGGTAAAACAGGAAGAAACCAATAGCTAAAGAGAGAAATAACAACAAACCACGTAAGGGGAGGGAACAAAAATCAAGATGCGTAACAAAATGCATTGGAATAGCTAATTGCAATGTTTGTCTTCAGGACGGACCAGGATTCTACACAACCAGATGTTTAGGTCCCATGTTAGCTGAGGCAGTGCGTGTATTGCAGGTTTGTGTATTTTCTTCTGAATTATTCATTCATTCCCATTTGTTGTAAAAGTGTTAAACTAGGCCATGGTGATGTTCTTCTTCGTAACACCTGATATACAGATCATGGTTTTGTTTTTCACATACAGGAAGGTGCCGACCCCAAGAAGCTGGACTCCCTGACCACAGGCTTTGGCTTCCCTGTGGGTGCTGCTACCTTGGCTGATGAAGTGGGCATTGATGTGGCAGCTCATGTGGCCGAAGACCTGGGCAAGGCCTTCGGCTCCAGATTTGGAGGAGGAAATATTGAGGTCTTGAACACCATGGTGAAGAAGGGCTTCAAAGGTACATTCTTGAGCTCAAGCACAAATTACACCAGTTTTGATGCATTTGACACGCGTACAGCTGAACATATAGCATGTGTTGATAGCATGTGTCAAAAGTTTCATCCTTGACCTGTATTTTGCATAATATGTATGAATAATAAAAAATCAACTAAACAAACACCTGAAACAATCACATTTGCACAAAGCTCATAGTTTGTGCTTAATGCAATGCCTAGAATGCAATATAATAAGCCTAAATGACCCTTTAGTTACTGTTGCTATGTCAACACGTCGACAGAGAAGGTTACTTTTGATATGAAACAGTTTCATATTTAAAATATTGTAATTTAAAGAAGTTTAAACAATAAATAGCGTCTAGTGTCTCTTTAATGTGTGGTGACAGATCTCTGTAGCTCCTCGTGAACCGATCATCTCTTCATACTAGTTCATTTATAGCATCAAATAAACATGAATGAACATCAGAAGGAATGTTGTTTCAAGAGCCGAAAGACGTGAGGACACACAATTTTTCAAGTTCACCAACATTAATCTACTAACTCCCCTGACTGCTTTGTTGGACAAAATGGCAGATTCGGGGTTATGATTGGTCAGATCGCCTGTCAATCAAACTGATGGTGAATGGTCAATTGGGGAATGTCTGGTGATTTTATTGTATGTTTTAAGACAAACCATATGCAAATTTATCAATCAACATCATTGCTGAGTATTTTTTTTTCCTTAACTGCAGTGAAGCAAAGACAGTCTCAACAACCACCTGTTTCCTGCTTTTACAAACACGTAACTAATCCCATCAATGTGCGGAACAGAGCTTTTCTCCTCTGACTTTCTATGATGTTCAAAGCGTTTCGGATTCGGGTTTCAGAACTGGTCATAGAAAAATGAATAATAAGGCACCTGAATAATTATTAAATTAAATTTTATTAAAAGTTGACAATGGAAACTGTTAAACTTGTCTGGTTAGACCTAAGTGTGGCTTTTGAGCAGTGTGTTGGAGTAAATGGAGTGGCTCTACGTTTGTTCCATTCTTACCTGAAGGGTAGAACATTCGCTGTAAAGATTGGGAGTTATAAATCTGCTGCTGCTCCTGTAAATTACGGAGTACCTCAGGGCTCTATTTTAGGGCCGTTGCTTTTTTCTCTTTACATGATTCCGCTGGGCTGTATGTTTAATAAATAATGCATTTCATCTCATAGTTATGCTGATGATACGCAGTTGACCTGCCTTTCAAAGTAGGAAGTAATGCGGCTGAAAATTCTTTGCTGAGTTGCCTTGTGGACATCTAAATCACACTGTACTGTGCAACATCAAACCACATTTACAGTATCAAACTGATGTCACAGATGAATATATGCAGGTTGTAAAGAGTTTTAGGTTTCTTATCATATAAGCGCATACTATTCTTATTTTCATTGGTTTTCTCAATGATATTTACAGATGACTGTACTATAAACCAAATATGATGCTGAAATTAATGTTGTATAACCCATTTATGTTAATTATGGTCAGAGAAATCTACAGAGGTTTCTGGAAATGTATGGAATTTTGAAATGTGCAAGACTAGAAGTACAATATGTTCAATGTTTAGTAACTTTCAGTAGACGATCTCCATAAAACAGTTTTGAAAACGAATATAATCTCAGACAATTCAATATAGCGTCTACCCTGATTAATTCTGTTCTTTGGGTTTATTGACATTAACATGTTCAGTATAATTGGCATAAAATATTTCCTTTCAATTCACTGTTTAGGTCGGAAATCAGGCAAGGGCTGCTACATCTACCAGCCCGGACTTAAACGCAAAGATGTGAACCCAGAGGCTCTGGAGATTTTGGAAACATACAAGCTGACGCCAAATGCTGCAGTGTAAGTTGCTCAGACTGCTTTGGCTAAATGTATTTTAATTAGTAAAAACTTTCTCTGGACAAATGCAGTGTTGTTTTGTATTAGGATAATGCATAGTTAGTTTATCATCCAATAAACAGTATTTCTGCTCAATCATCATTGCTTCTTTCTGTCTTTCCACCCAGAACTTCTGACTCGGATATACAGTACAGATTGGTGTCTCGTTTTGTGAACGAGGCTGTTCTGTGTCTACAAGAGGGCATCCTTGCCAGTCCAGTGGAGGGTGATATTGGGGCTGTGTTCGGTCTCGGCTTTCCACCCTGCCTTGGAGGTGAGACTCTCTAAAATCTTGAATTACTTTTTGGATGTTTAACTTTTAATTTAAAAACAGTCCTTTTCAGATTAAAGATGCACTTATACAGATACACACAGGAGCGTTTTGAAAGCAGGAGTCGATTAGCGGATCCCTAATATATCCGCTGATAGACGCCTGCTTTCAAGCGCTCCCATGTGCATCTGTATAAAGGCTCGGTGAAGAGTGTCAAAGATGTCTATTTAAAACATGTTTTTGAAGCGTTGATCATTGTAGCCAATCACAGACATATGTTGAACTTCCTTTGCCAACTCCGCTGGTTCTTGTTGCTTGTCCTCAATCTGGTGCTCACCATCAAGTCTAAGGAGGAGATGGCGGGGGAAACGACTCTCCAATATTTTGAATATGGACTGCAGTACCCATTTCAACCACTAGCGGTCACTATTACCTACTGCACTTTTAAAGGAGACCTATTATGCCCCCTTTTACAAGATGTAATATAAGTCTCGGGTGTCCCCAGAATGTTTCAGCTCAAAGTACCTTACAGATTATTTATTATACCATGTTGTAAACGCCCATTTGAGTGGAAAGAAATGCGCCGTTTTCTTTCATGTATCTTTAAATGCAAATGAGCTGCTGCTTCCCATCGTGCTTTCCAGAAGAGGGCGGAGCTTGCACAGCTTGGATACTCTGCCAAAAACATCTGTTTAGTTTCGATTATATTTTTATTCACGTGACATGAATAAACAAAGCGGACTGTGTACAGCTCACTCAAGGCGGGGTCTATGCTAATAGGGCTGTGTCAGTCAACAGTAGTGGGCGGGGCCTAAATATTTGCGGCGTCACATTGCATATAAACTGCACACTGCTTGTTCTGAGACATTTTTTTTTTTATTGGGATTAAAAAAGGAGTAGGTGGATTTTTACCATTTATAGGGTAGTTGCCAACACACATGTAAGAGTGAATTTTGCCTAATAGGTCCCCTTTATCTGCATTCATTCCTTTCATTACTTGAATTGTTCTTTTGTCAATGCAGGTCCTTTCAGGTTTGTGGACCACTTTGGTGCAGACAAACTTGTGGAGAAGATGAGAAGGTTTGAGGAGGTCTTTGGGAACCAGTTTACGCCTTGTCAGCTGCTGCTCGATCACGCCAAGGATCCAAGCAAGAAATTTCACAAGTGACTTCAGCCGTCATGTGCCATTACGACTTCATAGAAGTTTCAGAGATTTAAATGAAAAACAAGCAATCGATTGTGCACTTAAAGCAAGAGTTCAGAATGTGAACGGCCTTTTTGTTTCCTTGTTAAGGAAATAACAATTTTCCCCCATAAGATCCCATGTGCATGACTAATATTCAGGTAGACTTTGGCCAAGTGATAGCCTTTTACTGAATTAAACGATTTAGTTTTTTGGGTTGTTTTTGTATATTAATGAACTCTTTAGGTGAAATTGTTTTCTAATGGTTGTGTGCAAATAATATGTACAGGCACAGACATCAGGCCCGTTCCAGTACAGCCGGGGTGTCCAAAAAACAAACCCTAATGTATAGTCCAAAAGCACTTGTCTGTAAAATAATTGTTTTAATTTCAGCGAGCTTCGGTACTTATACTCAACCTCTCTCTCTGGACATAGAAAGTGGCCTAAGAAAAATCATATCAACAAATTAAATGAAATGTTAAAGTCTTCTATGATTTATGGCGTTTTTATTGTTTCCATGTGGTGTTTACAAGTGGGACGATTTAGGCAATGTGAACTTCTCTCTCTAAGAATTATTTAGACGTTCAGAGCTGTTATGATTCATTTCAAATAGGGTCATAATCTGTACTACCTACCGTAAGAAACAGGCATTTTATGACAAAGCTAGAAGCTTGATTCAATTATATTAAAATATACATTTTGAAATTAGGTTAAATTTAACTCTAAAGCTTCTTTATATAGTGACTTATATATTACAGCAGAAACCCGTATAAGAACATTTCATTCAGTGTAGAATTATCTGTCTTGGTCTTTCCTACAGACTTTCCTAAATTCAATCAATTAAATTGAGTAGAAAGGCCAACGTTGTTGATTATTAGATTTTTCTTATGGATAAAAAACTTGATCTCCTACAGGGGGCGCTGGGTGGCTCAATATTATAAACAACACATAAATTTAATATACACCCAATCTGGAGAAAATAAGGAATCAACTTGAAGTTGTTTATTTCATGATAATTACCAGTTGACTACAATATTCCACTGCTATTATCGTTATCGTTTCCAGTGTTATTTAAATGCTATATACTAAAATAATTTTTGAATTAGCTTTTATTTTTTACAATTTTAGTTTTAATTTTAGCATTTCATTTTAGTTACATATCGTGTAATTTTGATACGTCCTTTTGTCATTTTTATTATTTTATGTATTTCTTTTTAGCCTTATTTATTTCAGCTTCGGTAATTCTAGTAGTTCAGCTTATTTCGATTATTTGCCAAGGCAACATTTCTAATTTTCATTGAATATTTACACTTTAATTTTACTTCAGCTTTATTTCATTTAACAAATTTTTTAGTTAACAGTAACATCACTGTCATGGACATGAAACATCAATTTTATTTGATATTGTAAATTACTTTAAAGCTTTTGTTAAGAATTTAGCACATTACGAGATATGTATATATAAAAATGAAGAAACAAGGATTGATTTTATGAATATATGAAGTGCAATTAGTACTTGAATACCTGTCAGTGCCTATTATAATCAAAATATTAATTTAATAATTTATCCCACAATTCCCTTTATTAATCTAGTGTAATCAAGCTTTCGATGTAAGTACACTGATTTCATTGATAATTATTAACATTACAACCTAAATCTACTTTTTAGTATCCCTAACGTTAAATAAAATAAACTGTCAATCAAGTGTCAACGGGTTGGAGGTAACATCCGGGCCACGAAGTGGCGTAGCTCCGCCCCCCTCGGTCACACGCGCGCGCGCTCCTTCCATCAGTTTTATTTCTACGGACAGAATCCTGCCACCCGGAAGTTTCCCATGGATGATGTTGGCGATTTCAGCGCGCTGATTTGTTCACCTCAGTCTAGCGTTCACCGAACCGAGTGACCGAGGATGTGAGGCTGCCTGAATTCCCCATTAGGCTCCTTCAGCATGAAGAAGAGAAGCGCGTGAGCGGATCTTAGTGACGGCAGTGTGATTTCGGCAGGATGCTCCGGTGGCTCGCGGCGCTGATGATCGTTGGGCTGCTGCTCGCGTGCTTCACTTCCTGGCTGTTTGACAGCTATGACACCGCCGGACACCCGAAGCGCAGTTTACATCGGTCCAAGAAGGTCGGCCCACCGTATCCCAGCGGGCAGCTGGACAATATATTTTGGTTTGTGCAGGTAAGCAGAGGTTAACGTCGCGGTTAATGAGAGGCCGTAATAATAACGGCTGTCAATGAGCTGATCACGTGATTGATTGAGCGACGGCTTTTATTTTGTGCTCTGCCATAATACTGTATTCTTCGTTCAGTACGGAGGATTATTGTGCGTGAAATTAAGCACGAAAGGTCGGAATATTCTAGCAGGTAGCATGATAGATAAATAAATAAATATTTTACATATTTATGATCACGACTATGTTATGGTTTATAAATGTTACAAAAATGAAAAGGATATTTTTTTTGTTAAGGACACGTCGCATAATTCCAGTGTAATCGATACTGTGATGTAGTATACTGATTGAAATATTAATATTAATAATATTAATATACTTTTCTATTAGTCCTACAACAAGTCTTCACCTTTTCCCCTAATGGAAAATGTTGTTTTTTTTAAAAATGGTACTAAAAGTATTATATATTATATTATATATATATATATATATATATATATATATATATATATATATATATATATATATATTATAATATTATATTATATTATATTATATTATATTATTTTGTATTACATTATATCATATTATATTATATTACAATATATTGGTCACACTTTACAATAAGGTTCATTAGTGCACATTAACTAATAATGAACTGCAGCATTTATTAATCTTTATTAATGTTAAATATCATCATTTACTAACACGCTATTAAAATCTTGTTAACATGAGTTAATGCACTGTGACTAACTAACATGAACAACTGTATTTTCATTAACTAACATTAACTAAAATTAGTAAATACAGTAACAAATGTATAGTTCATGATGTTTAACTAATGAACCATATTGCAAAGTTACTATATTATATAATATTATATATTAAGTATTTTAATTGTAATCGAATTACACAATTTCAGTAAAAAAATATGTTAAAGATGCTACAATTTTAATTCATGTGTCTTTCACATATAAATCACTTGGGGGAACTTTTCTTCAAATATCAGATTTGACACTTGGAATAGTTATTTTTATAAGAACAATTTTCATAATTTTCAAATGGAAGGCTTAATTAATGTATGTGCCTTTAACCCTCCCCAACACCATATATATATATATATATATATATATTTATATATTTATATTTAAAAAAAAAAATATATATATATATATATATAAAAAATGCCAAATGGTCTCTCTAATTCGCGCATATATATATATATATATATATATATATATATATATATATATATATATATATATATATATATATATATATTTATATATTTATATTTAAAAAAAATATATATATATATATTAAATATATATATTAATATATATATACATTTTCTATCTACTGTATTCATGACATCCAGGAAACAAAAAGCATGTCACTCAGATTTGTATATACAGTGTGGATAAAGCCCTTATGTTATAGTTCGGATGGTAAAACACGAAACCTTCAGCTGTGTACTGACTCGCACATAAGAGATGCCTCCTCTAATATACCAGTGACACTTGCTCTATAAATAGTGTGAAATTTTATGTGTGATATTTCCAACACTCACTGTTAACTGCACACAGGCCTGCATGAAACCTCATTATTAACCATGCTGATTTCTCTGTGCAGGTGTCCGACATCCATATCAGTCGTTTCCACGATCCGAGGCGCATTCCAGACTTCGAAAGATTCTGTAGCGACACTATTGATGTGATAAAACCTGATCTTGTGCTGGCCACAGGTGAGCTAAAATATGTCATTTATACACAGTCACATTAGATTTGATTTGAAACAAAACATGTGTCTATTATTTTGACTATTTAACAGGGGACTTAACAGATGCAAAGACTGAGAGTAAAATGGGCTCTCTTCAACATGAAGTGGAGTGGCAGGCCTACCACAACGTCCTTAAAAGATCACGAGTGCTGGAACGCACAAAATGGATTGACATTCGGGGAAACCATGGTGAATATTTTTTTCCCTTGATTTTTAAGTTGCGAAAATAGCGATTGTTGTCAAACAGGTTTGCCTGAACACTCCAACCTGATTTATGAGGTAGCTATCTTACAAGGTGGCACAATTCATACAAATTTTGGAAGAAAAGTAAGCATGAAGGTCCAGCTCTAAACATAACCAATCACTGGGGCTCAAGCAGATCATACGAAATCGTATTAATGAGATCTTGCAAATTAGCCACCAATTTGAAAAAATGTAAAATAGTTATGAATTGCCATGAGAATACTCTGCCTGTCTGCTATAGGTCAGGAAAATGGATAGTTTCGCCCCCAAATCACGTGATTGGTTGAGGCTGGAGCCACAGCAACAAAGGCCTTGTCCACTTCAAAGTGCAAGTTTTTGAAAACGCTATCGTTATCGTTTCTGTGTGAACTACAAAAAGGCAAATTTGGTGACATCATGTGCATGCGTGTTACGTGTTTAGGGACATAGTTTCTTTACAAAGTGACATCGGCAAATACTGGCCTGGCATGAAAATTACAGCGTTTTTAGACGTATTTGTGGACGTATTTAGACGGATTTGTGGATATTTGTGGATCATTTTGACAACGTTGTTGTCTGTACACGGAAAACACAAAGGAAAAACTTTTCAGTTTTTAGTACATCAATGTCATGTAAACACCCTTTTTGTTGACAAAAACGTAACTTTTTGAAAACACTCTCTCCCATGCGGATAAATTTGAAAAACGCTGTTTTTCGTGTTGTAGTGTGGACTGTTAAAACGGACTTATTGGAAAATGATGACGCATGTGTAGTCATGTGGTGCACATTGTAGGGTCCCCCTAATATTCGATTAATCGTTACTTGATTAGAAGAGGGTTTAGTTGATGAAAAATTGTCCTTGTGGTAATTAGTATGTCAGGCAGGAAATCCAAACGTTCGCCTATCATCGATTGTCCTCAAATATGGCTTATCATTTGAAACATTTGAAAGTAGGAGCAACTTTTTGTGTGGAAGCTAAAGTATAGCGGGCTTACTGCAAGACATGCGTCGGCGCGATCACTTTCATTTTTTCATTTTTCATCATTTAGCAGACGCTTTTATCCAAAGCGACTTACAAGGGGAGCAACTAGGGGTCAGGCGTCTTGCTCAAGGGCACTTTAGTCATGGTATCGAAGGTGGAGAGAGTGCTGTTCATTCACAATCCCCACCTTCAATTCCTGTCGGCGTGGGAATCGAACTGGCAACCTTCAGATTACAAGCACGACTCCCTCACGACTACCCACGACTTGCATTTTTAACAGTGGAAACAACTTAAAATACTAATTTCTGGTCATACAGATAAGAGTAATACACTTTTATTGGTGTAAACTCACAATAACAAGAAAACGTTGTGCCTTTGTAAAATAAAGAAAACAAAAAGGATACGCTTTCTGCAGTCTCAGTCTAACCGCGTCAAATAATAAACCAAAACTCAGTGTATACTTTCCTCACAGACATGAGAAAGATATAGAAAGCTTGAAATGTCAAGAGATTCAAGTGGAAAACAAATATTGCAGGTTGAGCTGAAGTGTCAGCATCGTCGACTTAATCTCTGCAGCCGAAAATACAGAAAACATTAGAAATAAATTATTAAAATGTTTAGACAGTTTCTTTGCTGTTTTTTCACGCCACATTCATAATCATTACTTTTGCCGGTGTGCTGTGGCAAGCTTTATGAGTGCGCTGATTAGGCTATGAATTATATATAAGCAATTGACCCTTCAAACAGTTTGATTGACAGGCGATCTGACCAATCATAACCCCAAATCTGCCATTTTGTCTGACAAAGCAGTCAGGGGAGTTAGTAGATTAATGTTGGTGAACTTGAACTTCAAAAATTGTGTGTCCTCACGTCTGAAACAACATTCCTTCTGATGTTCATTCATGTTTATTTGATGCTATAAATGAACTAGTATGAAGAGATGATCGGTTCACGAGGAGCTACAGCGATCTGTCACGACACATTAAAGACACACTAGACGCTATTTATTGATTAAACTTCTTTAAAACATTACCATATTTTAAATATGAAACTGTTTCATATGTCTGACGACGCGTTGTCAGTGTCCTCTTTGCTCCACGTTGTATTTTTCACTGCGTGAGAACATGATGTGTGGCATGAGAGCGCATGGCTTGTCGGACAAAGATACAGTAACTAAAGGGGGCGGGTCTTTGCGTATGACTCACTAACAT
This sequence comes from Zacco platypus, assembly GCA_038088235.1. Classification (NCBI taxonomy): domain Eukaryota; kingdom Metazoa; phylum Chordata; class Actinopteri; order Cypriniformes; family Xenocyprididae; genus Zacco; species Zacco platypus. The sequence continues at coordinate 28,256,796 of CM076069.1, forward strand.
ACACATGTGATTAGTCGACTAGAAAAATCTTTGTTCGAGGGCAGCCCTAACATATTGTACCGGCATTGTTGTGCCTGCTGTTTACTTTCATAGTCTTACTGAAGAAGATAAATGTTCCGTTGTATAATCTTCATATTACATTTCTGTTTTAGACCATACATGGAATGACGTGGTGGGATATTTTGCTAATAAAATGATCATGCCAGAAGAATAGCGTGAAAACGTTATAGTCTGCTTTCTCTGGATCACCTTCTGAGCTTTATTACATTTTACGCTTGCACATTTAGGTGATTTTCAGAATGTTTCAGTGTGAATGAGCAACTTTTGGAAAACACTAGTGTGAATGGAGAGCGTTTTGAAACGGAAACACTGTTTTCAAACGTAATTAGATGAATGTAGACTTAGATTTATTTATTTATATACTCAGTTGCATATTACAGTGGAAGAAATATTTTGACATCGCAAAAATACACAGCTTTGTTTTCTGTTGTCAGTTGCGTACAGATTTCTTCATAGAAGTGTCTGAAGGTTTGGGTGGGAGATCTAATTAAAGATCAGAATTAAGTTTCCTCTTCGCACGTCACTGCTGGGTCAGGGACAGTAATTGTCCATCTTTGTCCCCGTGTCTGTTGGCAATAAAACAATTAAAGCGAAGACAGCTGGACACTGTTGTGTCACACTAATGACTTGAAATGAAGCCCAGCTCTATTAAACAGGATATTGCCTGCTTGTTGTGACACAAGAACAAACTTCAGCAGATTAACAACAACTTTGCCATCATGAGATTGTTAATCATTACTATCATTACTTTCAGACAGTTTCCGATCTTGATTTAAAGGGATGGTTCAATCAAAAATGTAAATTCTGTCATCATTCCGTCAGCATTGATTTAGTTTTTATTAATATTTTAAAAAATGATTTTCATTTTAATGTTAAAATTTTAATCTTTTGATAATAAGTTTTTTTAATCTGATATTTTATTATAGCTTTATTTCAGTTATTGAAAGTGATTTTGATTGGGCTTAGGTGATGAGTTTCTCCTCATGTTGGTTTCGCAGTTTTGATAAATTGTGGCATTTCTTTGTTGTTTAGAATCCAGTATTCCCATAATTCTTTACTCTTTCATGAGTTTAATAAAGAACATTTTTCATCTCATCTTCTGTACGAACATACCGCGCCATCTTTAAAGAATGATTGACATTCACGTACTCCAGGTGACCTGTAAATGCGAAAAATCGTTTCCATTGCCATTTTGCGAAATATTCCTTTTTTCGAATTGCCTAAAAAATCACTTCACGCAAGCGTAAATCTTTTTTGCGATTATATGGGAGTTTGCGAAATTCAAGTGTTTCCATTGGCTGTATTTTCAATTTCATTTTGCGCAATTTGAAGGTTAATGCAAACTAATGTTACTCCTCAATCCAAGCCCATATAACTTTGTGTGTCTGTCATACACAAAAGGAGAAATTTAGATGAATGTTCCTGCTGCACTTTTCCATACAACTGGTTCCCGATTCAGAATAAAGCTTCCAAAGGACAAAAATGTACCAATAAAATACAGAGGTCAGTAAAACAGACAGTTCCCAACCCCCAAATCACACGATTGGTCGAGCCAGTGTTACATTGTCACAGGAGCCACAGCAAAAAAGGCCTTGTCTACTCCAAAGTGCAATTTTTCGAAAGCGATACAGTTATCGTCTCTGTGTAAACTGCAAAAAATGCAAATTTGTGAAAACTGTGACATTATGCGCACACGTGTTCAGGCGTGTAGTGTTTCTTTACAAAGTGACATCGCTAACAACCGGCCTGGCATGAATAATACAGCGCTTGCAGTCGTTTACGCGGATCCTTTTCCAATTAGTGAAAATGATTTTTATGGGGTTTAGTTTTAAATCACAACACTGATACTAAGCTACTCCTCATTCCAAACCCATATGACTTTTGTATCTGAAGTACACAAAAGTAGATATTTAGATGAATGATCCTGCTGCACCTTTCCATACAATTGGTTGCTGATTCAGAATAAAGCTTCCATAGGACAAAAATGTACTACTATAAAATTTGCATTCCAAAACTTCAGAAGCGATTTGATAGCTTTACGCGAGAAACACTGAAATTTTGTCATTATACATGTATCCCTCTTTTTACAACGCGCCAGTTGTGACCAGTTAAGTTTCCAATGACAAGTCCACGCTAAATGCTACACAGAACAACAGAATCACAGCCAATCAAAATACATTAGATGTATAATATACATGTGTAAGTATTTTAATATTTAGCAACAAAGATGGCACCAGCTTCACTGGAGGATAATGAGCATCTCTAATGAACTCGCAAAGCTCCCATATTCCCATTATCCCATTTCCCCACAGGTCCTGTAACTGGTGTTACATTACGAAAGCTGCCAGACATGTAATAAGAGCTCCATTATCAGTTATTTTGTTCCCACTCTTCTTCCGTTTCCAGGAAATCTTGACTAATATTCTCTTCTTGTCTCCTCAGATGCCTTTAATATTATTTCTCTGGAGAGCGTGAACAATTATTACAGGTCTGTACAAATATTACAAATGCCGAACATAATGGCTATAAAGCTACAAGAAGGTTCAGATTATAGAGTCGACATGAAAAAAAATCCCTTTGCTTTTTTAATGCACTTTTAATGGTCTTATTGTGGAGAATATATCAGTGCATTTTTTTTCCCCGCCCAAATATTATCTTTCAGCAAAATATAAGAACTTGCTTTAAATGCTAGTCAAGTCAGTATGGAGTGTAGACCATGTGACTTCTCCAGTCAGACCAGTTATACAAGATTTACACTGACTTGTCAACCGTTTTATTATCTCCATTACTTAGGAAGTACTCTGCCAATCAGAAAGTTGGATCCTTCCACTACATACACAGAACCCCGTTTGGGAATTACTCGTTCATTTGTGCTGATGCCACTCTGACCCCTGGACCCAAACGGCCCTATAACTTCTTTGGGATTATCAATCAAGTAGGAGACGTGTTCATTTTAGCTTTGCTTTATGATGTAATTGTGATGACAACTTTGGACTGAAACATGAATGTTCCCCATAGACTCAGATGGACATGTTGGCAACCTTTAGAGAGGAGAGCCTGAGCAGTAACAAGTCCATCTGGTTTGGACATTATACCACATCTACTGTCATCTCCCCCTTCCCAGGAATCCGAGAGCTCATGAGGTTTGGAGAAATCTCGCAATAACTCTGTCATCCAACTTGATTTCCCCCCCCCCCATTGATATCTGGACAAATCATATGTTGCTGTGTGCGTATACAGGTTTTTTTTTTTTGACATATGATCTGGGTATTTTTGCATAGCCAAAATTTTATTTAATGTTAATTAAACAGCATAAGGTTGTGAAATATCATTACACTTTACAGTAATTGTTATAATATATTTTGTATATTATATAATGTAAGTAATTCCTGTGATCAAAGCTGTATTTCAGCATCATTACTCCAGTCTTCAGGGTCACATGATCCTTCAGAAATCATTCAAATATGCTGATTTGCTGCTCATGAAACATTTCTATTACTATTAATGTTGAAAACAGATGTGCTGCTTCATATTTTCATGTAAACCGTGTTAAATCTTTTTTTTTAGGATTCTTTGATCAATCAAACTTTCAAAAGAATAGCATTTATTTGAGGAAGTAATCTTTTGAAACTATGTAAAAGTCTTTACTGTCACTATTGATCAATTTAATTCGTCCTTGATGAAAAAGTATTAAAGTATTGATTTGTCCACACTTTTAAACACTAGTGTAGATTGATATAATTAAATATTTTTAATTACAGCACCAAGTCTCTACGAACGATACTGAAAACACCAGGAAAAACAACTGAAAATGAATATAGACTTTGTAAGTTTCTGTCTGTAAAAGTAGTAATAATACAAATTATTTCACATATGTGCCTCAAATCAAATTTTCTGTATCTTTCAAGTATTTAATGTCACTAACTTGACAAATTCAGTGATCATTTCATCTTTAAATTCACTCATTGTGTCTCCATGTTCCAAATTAGTAAACTACATATTACATTTTGTGTGCGATATGACTCAGAAACAGCCAGTGAACTTTAGCTGTGCCGTCTGTGCCGGAAAATGTCATTCTAAATCCAATGTGTATTTGGTCATCTGAGCTACACTAAACCCTAGTATGTTATTCTGTAGTATGAATTCTGGTCTGAAAGCAACATTTGGCACTCAGGTAATCAATGCATGGGAATATGCTGTATTAATAATGTTATATTCCGTGCCATTCTTGTTAAATAAGGAATCGTGTTAAAGGGTTACTTCACCCAAAAATGACAATTCTTTCATTAATTACTCAACCTGATGTCGTTCCAAACCTGTAAGACCGTCATTCATCTTCAGAACACAAATTAAGATATTTTTGACTAAATCCGAGAGGTATCTGAACCACACAAAGGCATGTCACTGCAGCTTTCAAGGCCAAGAAAGGTAGCAGAGATATCGTTAAAGTAGTCCATGTGACTCAAATTTTGTGGATGCGCACAAAAATTCAAAGGATTAGTTCACCAAAAAAATTTTAATTCAGCCATTAATTCCACACCCTCATGTCGTTCTACACCCATAAGACCTTCATTCATCTTCAGAACACAAATGAAGATATTTTTGATGAAATCTGATGGTTCAGTGAGTCTCTATTGACAGCAAGATAATGAACACTTTCAATGTCCAGAAAGATACTAAAACATGTTTAAAACGGTTCATGTGAGTACAGTGGTTCAACTTTAATATTATAAAGCCACGAGAATACTTTTTGTGCGCCAAAAAAAACTAAATAATGACTATTCAACAATATCTAGTGATGGCTGATTTCAAAACACTGATTCATGAAGCTTTATGAATCTTTTGTTTCGAATCAGCGTTTCGGAGCGGCAAAGTCACATGATTTCAGTAAACGAGACTTTGTTACGTGATAAGTGTTTCAATTGTTCACGTGACTTTGGCAGTTTGATATACGATCCGAACCACTAATGCGAAACATCATAAAGCTTCATGAATCAGTGTTTTGAAATCGATCATCACTAGATATTGTTGAAAAGTCGTTATTTTGTTTTTTTGGCGCACAAAAAGTATTCTCGTCACTTTATAATATTAAGGTTGAACCACTGTACTCACATGAACTGTTTTAAATATGTTTTAATGTCTTTCTGTTCATCTGAAAGTGTACATTATCAATTGCTGGCAATAGAGACTCACTGAATCATCGGATTTCATCAAAAATATCTTACTTTGGGTTTCAAAGATGAATGAAGGTCTAACAGGTGTAGAACGATATGAAGGTGAGGAATTAATGACTGAATATTCATTTTTGATTGAACTATCCCTTTAAGGTTGAACCACTGCAGTCACATGGACTATTTTAATGATGTCTTTGCTACCTGGGCCTTGAAAGTGGTATTTAAATTGCTGAGAGCTCGGATTTCATCAAAAATATCTTAATTTGTGTTCAGAAGAAGAGCGAAGGTCTTACGGGTTTGGAACGACATGAAAGTGAGTAATTAATGACAGAATTTGCATTTTGTTGGGTGAACTAACCCTTTAAATGGATGCAAGCAGGAGGGTTGCAGGGTAATTGCAGCCTATAACACCATTCATTTCAGTGCAAACACATTGTATTCTGCTAAATCTTGAATTTCATCCGTTGTGTTTTTACAGTACAGCTGTAGCGTACTTGTGTGGGCACTTACATACACTAGGAGGCTTCATGCCAGTACTGCACAGTCGACATCAAGGAGGCACGCTGGAGTTAGAGCTGGGAGACTGGATGGAGAACCGCAGGTAAGTTCACAAAGAACGAGGCCCACACTCAAGGGAATGCCACACAATGTAAATATAGCTGACTATAATAGCAAGTACAAGAACAACTGATATATGAGGAAGACATTCTGTTGTGCCCTAACTCTTAAAAAGCAGTCACATGCAGTTCTCCCTTGGTTCAGGTACAGGATATTGGCTTTCGACCATGACCTGCTTAGTTTCTCCGATTTGAAGTTTGAGGACTGGCCAGCCGTGCTGATCACCAATCCCAAAGACGCACAGTACCTTCACCCAGGAGTGGAGCCTCTGGGCCGTATCCGCAGTTCCACGCACATCAGGTGTCTCTGTGTGTGTCCTCTTGAACCTTCAAGCGTTCAAATGTTGACTAAAGCTGCACGATTCTGGATAAATTGAGAATCACGATTTTTTTGGGTTCAAATGGAGATCACGATTCTCCCATGATTCTAAACAAAATATCATGTCATTTACTAGAGATTCTGACAAAATGTTAATTGCTGAAGTCTATTTAAATTTTTTTAGTAAATCTGAATCAGTTTGAGTGAATGATTCAATGACTCACTCATAAAGACTTCACTTGTTTCATTACTGGATGAATCAGTTTTTTTTATACAAATCTCTTGTTTGAAGTCACTTGTTGCCACCTACTGGCATAACGATATAATCTTTAAAATCGTTATTTGAAACAGTGTTACATAAAAATGTGATTTACTCTATTTTGATCGCATCCGTAGACATTGCCGTTTATATACTAAGTTCTGTGATAATATGAATACTTGTAACAAAGAAATAATGCTACTATGTGGTTGAAAAGGTTTCATACCTATAAATGACAGCTGCACTCTCTGACTCGGGGGATGCAGATTTGAATGTTCCGGTTGCGATTTTTGTCAAAGCTTCAATAGACGCAGGCGAAGCGTTGTCGTTTATGTCGTTTAGGGTCTTTGAATCGTGCAACTCTAATGTTGACTTATGAAGCATTATCGTCTCGCATCTTAACCTCACACTGTCTTGTCCTGTCACACCAAGAATGACACATTTTGAAGTTGCACTTATAGTTGCTGAATGTGCCGTGTGTCGGGTTCTGTAGGGTCCTGGCTTTTTCTGAATCTGCGATCACAGCTGTGTATGTGAGTGTGGATGGAGTTTCACTGGGAAAAGCGGTCAGCGCAGGGGGTCCTCTATATGTGCTGGTCTGGGATCCAACGTTTTACACTACTGGACTGCACACTGTCAGAGTTAAAGTGGAGGTAGGTAATGATTAGGTAATCAACCCTAAGTATGAAACTTAAGGGTATAACCCTTAAATCATGCGATTTGAGGAAAGGTGTGCTACTAAATTCTGTCTGGTGGATGATAAATTGTCTCCAGATATTAGGGATATAAGCAAATTTTTGTTCAGAGTATCATACAGATGGTCTTAAGCAAAACACAGAATAGCAACATGTTTAAACCATTCAAACCTTAGCAACCACATAGCAACGCCCTGGCAACAACCCAGAACACCCTAGCAACCGCAAAGCAACATGCTTAAACCACTTCGAACCTTATCAACCGCATAACAACGCCCTGGCAACAACCCAGAACACCTTCGCAACTGCAAATCAACATGATTAAACCACTCAGAACCTTATCAACCGCATAGTGACGCCCTGGCAACAACCCAGAACATCCTAGCAACTGCAAATCAACATGATTAAACTACTTAAAACCTTATCAACCGCATAGCAACGCCCTGGCAACAACCCAGAACATCCTAGCAAGTGCAAAGCAACATGCTTAAACTACTTAGAACCTTATCAACCGCATAGCAACGCCCTGGCAACAACACATGACACCCTCGCAACTGCAAATCAACATGATTAAACCACTCAGAACCTTATCAACCGCATAGCAACGCCCTGGAAACAACCCAGAACACCCTAGCAACTGCAAAGCAACACACTTAAACTACTTAGAATCTTATCAACCGCATAGCAACGCCCTGGCAACAACCCAGAACATCCTAGCAACTGCAAAGCAACACACTTAAACTACTTAGAACCTAAACTACTTAGAACCTTATCAACTGCATAGCAACGCCCTGGCAACAACCCAGAACATCCTAGCAAGTGCAAAGCAACATGCTTAAACTACTTAGAACCATATCAACCGCATAGCAACGCCCTGGCAACAACACAGAACACCCTCGCAACTGCAAATCAACATGATTAAACCACTCAGAACCTTATCAACCGCATAGCAACGCCCTGGAAACAACCCAGAACACCCTAGCAACTGCAAAGCAACACACTTAAACTACTTAGAACCTTATCAACCGCATAGCAACGCCCTGGCAACAACACAGAACACCTTCGCAACTGCAAATCAACATGATTAAACCACTCAGAACCTTATCAACCGCATAGCAACGCCCTGGAAACAACCCAGAACACCCTAGCAACTGCAAAGCAACACACTTAAACTACTTAGAACCTTATCAACTGCATAGCAACGCCCTGGCAACAACCCAGAACATCCTAGCAACTGCAAAGCAACACACTTAAACTACTTAGAACCTTATCAACTGCATAGCAACGCCCTGGCAAGAACACAGAACACCCTCGCAACTGCAAATTAACATGATTAAACCACTCAGAACCTTATCAACCGCATAGCAACGCCCTGGCAAGAACACAGAACACCCTCGCAACTGCAAATCAACATGATTAAACCACTCAGAACCTTATCAACCGCATAGCAACGCCCTGGAAACAACCCAGAACACCCTAGCAACTGCAAAGCAACACACTTAAACTACTTAGAACCTTATCAACCGCATAGCAACGCCCTGGCAACAACACAGGACACCTTCGCAACTGCAAATCAACATGATTAAACCACTCAGAACCTTATCAACCGCATAGCAACGCCCTGGAAACAACCCAGAACACCCTAGCAACTGCAAAGCAACACACTTAAACTACTTAGAACCTTATCAACTGCATAGCAACGCCCTGGCAACAACCCAGAACATCCTAGCAACTGCAAAGCAACACACTTAAACTACTTAGAACCTTATCAACTGCATAGCAACGCCCTGGCAACAACACAGGACACCTTCGCAACTGCAAATCAACATGATTAAACCACTCAGAACCTTATCAACCGCATAGCAACGCCCTGGAAACAACCCAGAACACCCTAGCAACTGCAAAGCAACACACTTAAACTACTTAGAACCTTATCAACTGCATAGCAACGCCCTGGCAACAACCCAGAACATCCTAGCAACTGCAAAGCAACACACTTAAACTACTTAGAACCTTATCAACTGCATAGCAACGCCCTGGCAAGAACACAGAACACCCTCGCAACTGCAAATCAACATGATTAAACCACTCAGAACCTTATCAACCGCATAGCAACAACACATTGTGGTTGATTTTTGCACAGGCAAGAGTTTAGTTTAGTTAATCGATTTGACAGCACTAATAGTTATGTAAAAAATAAAATGTAAATAATTTTATAAAAAATTAGAAAGTTTGAAATTTGCTATTCTAAAATTATGTAAATGCGGAACTGGCTGTACTGTTATTTTAAGAAAATAGCCCAGTGTGGGCTTTTCTCACCTCTTCTCTGTCTCCCTGTTCCAGGACTCTGCGGGCCGCTCAAAAGTGCGAGAACAGCAGTTCACACTGGAGGAGGACCTCACGCCCAGCTTTGGCTTCATGCAGTCCTTCATCCTCCTCACAGACCACTACATACTGGTAGGAAAATGCAACAAAGTCATTGTGTGATGCTGAAAAAATAATCACACAAATGTTGAAATGAGACTTTTTCACTCTTTATTTTTAAATGGTCATAGATTTAGTCATATTTTTATGATTTTCATAGTTTAAGTTTGCAAGTTTGGGTCTGGGACAAGAGTAAATCAATAAAAGTGACCGTCAATGAATATTAAATGCATCTCAATGTGTGTGTTTCCCACAGGCACGGATTGCCTTTGTGGCAATAGTATTACTAAACCTCGGTGGGCTTGTACTCTTCAGATTTATGCCTGTATCTTCAACAAGAGGTATTTCAGTTGCTTTACCATATAACAAATCTTCTGTCCTGCCATCATAACCAAATATAAATGGTCTTCATAGTCCCAAAGCACTGACATTTCACACTATACTCTTTTCTTATTTATCAGGGCTGTCTTCTCAAGTGTTGATGTCCCTGCATCTTGTCAGTAAGAGCAACATGTTCTTCTACTCTCTGCTGCTGTTCAACCTGTGTACAGCATTAGGTAAGTCCTTGCCTGACACCACTTTAACAGTTTTGCAAATGGATGGAACATAATGACTAAAACTACCACTGTAGAAGGTCTATGATCATTATTATACAGAAGGAGAGGAGTATTTTTTCCACTCAACCATTCGGAGGAGAGAATGAATTATAGATAATGACAAAATTATTATATTATAGATAACTGCCTCTTAGTGTTATAAATGCCTATAACCAACCCTTGACCTTGGGCTGCATAATTAAGAAAATTCTAATAAAATTGTTTTGATTACAGCTTTCCATTCAGGTCAACTCCTGTTTCAGCAAAATATTCAAATACACGTTTCGTTTTTTTTGTTTTTTGTTTTTTTTGTTGTTTTTTGTTTTCGTATAATGACTTGGTTGAATATTGTTAGCAATAACAGACATATTTTCTTCAACATTAACCTTATTGATTTTAGAAAATATCAACACTAAAGAAAATGTCAAACATGTCAAAACATTGGCACATTAATATCATGACATAATGGATGTTAAGCCAGGTTACACACACACACACACACACACACACATAAAAAAAAATTCTTTGCATCAGATTTCTTTAGAAATCCTAGTATAAAGAGATTCCATACTTTGAAAATATTTCTAGGTTTTCCTTTAACAATATTTGTGAATTTTTCTAGAGTCAAACAACAAGACAATTCCTGTTACCATTGTTTAAAATTAGGGCTCACAAAATCAATAGGAAAGTGCTGTAAATTTTCTTAAGTTAAATTGAAATCTATATGGGTCTACGTCAATATACATATATATATATATATATGTGTGTGTGTGTGTATGTATGTATGTATATGTGTGTGTATTTTATTTATATATATATATATATATATATATATATATATATATATATATATTATATAACAAGGGATCACAAGGGATCTTTCACTCAAAAATGAAAATTCTGTCATAATTTTAATCATCCCTGTTATACTAAACCTGTATGACTATATTTACACTTCATATAAGTCCCACTTCATTGTATGGACACAAAACAAAACAAAAAACCCCACAAAGGTTTTTTTTTTCTTCAAAATATCTTTTTTGTGTTCCACAGAAGACAGAAAGTCATAAAGGTTTGGAAGAATGTGACTGTGAGAAAATGAAGACAGAATTTTAATTTTGGGGTGAACTATTCTTAAATTATATTTATATTTTTATATTATATTTAATGAGAATGAAAATTTCCTGATAATTCACTCACCCCCATGTCGTCCAAGAAGTTTGTCTTTCTTTCTTCAGTCAAAAAGAAATGAAGGTTTTTGAGGAAGATATTCCAGGATGTTTCTCCGTATAGTGACTTCAACAGTTACCAACGGGTTGAAGATTCAAATGTCAGTTTAAGTGTTTATCAGATTGTTTCTTTAGATAAGACTCTCATTCCTCGTCTGGGATCATGTAGAGTCTTTGAAGCTGCACTGAAACTACAGTTTGAATCTTAAAGCCGTTGGTAACTGTTGAAGTCACTATATGGAGAAAAATCCTGGAATGTTTCCCTCAAAAAACCTTAATTTCATTTCGACTGAAGAAAGAAAGACATGAACATCTTTGATGACATTGGGGTGAGTAAATGATCAGGAAATTTTAATTCAGAAGTGAACTAATCCTTTATGCAGTCAGATCCACAGATTTCTTATTTATTTATTTGTTTAGGTGCCATTTTTTTTTTGCGAATACTGAAGAAAACTCACCTGACAATTAAAAAGAAGCGACCTGAAATGAATAATCATGATTAGAATGTCAAGGAAAATTATAATCATAATTATGTAGCCCTACTTGTTTTGCTAAAGAGCTCAATGAAGATGTGTCAAGATAAGCTCAGTCACAGCATGTCCTTGCAATTACTGTGAAGAAGGAACATTGTGTTTTGTCTGCTGGTTTTTCAGGTCCATGGTTCATTGGGGAAGTCATCGATGGACACAATGGAGTCTGCTTTGCTTTCGGCGTGTTTGTGGATGGACATTTCCTTGAAGGCAGTCTGACATATGTTGTGGGAGTCATACAGGTAATTCAGGCTTTAGGGTTGGGAACAGAGATCCTGTTCTTATCCAGAACTGGTTCTGTTTATTGAAAAATACCAGAACCGTACGAAATGAAACATTTTGAAGCCCAAAAATGTGCATCCATCCATCATAGAAGTAATTCATATAGCTCCAGGGGGTGATGCATTTTTGTAAGAATAATATCCATATTTATAACTTTAAAGTAACTGGCTTCCGGTAACGACTGTACGCGAGTAGATCCAGCGGAAGTGTAACTCCTGACCCGATGCATGACGTATTGACGAACACGTAAGTTCTGATGGAGCAAAACATCATGGGAAGCGCGCTAGCCAGACGGGATTTAAAATTTGTCGGCTGAAGACGAAAAATGTACCAAGCACAATGTTCTCTCACCATTCCTGATTTCTAACACACACTCGCAGCGTTCGGACGGTCTCCGTCATCTCCTTTCGCGTTCATATTTAAATTACGTGAGCTTATTTTGTCCATTGGATTGAAAGATCTGAAAAAGACCCTCCCCTCAAACAAATCAGGACCGAAATGGTTGAAAGTGGACAAAAGAGACGGAAAAGAGCGTCTCCCTCGTCTACTTGTGATCCGATCGATCAAAACGCATCTTAATACCAGGTGTAAACAGGGCCAGAGAACTGCATGAACTGTTCTCATGCACTGTCATTTATTTTTTAACACAATATATAATATTTCCTCACTCTCATAAGAAAACGTTTGATTTTCTAACCCCAACCAGAAAATTCAGCACAATTCTCAACCATAACTATAGTGCATGAGTCATAACATCCCATCTGTCATCCACAGGTGGTTTTCTTCAATATGCCTCTCACTTATTACCTCTGCTGGAGTCTTCACCACAGGTGTCGTGGCACCAACATGCGCTCACAGTTCTGCCGGCCGGGCTGCCGCTGGAGAACTCTGGCGATGCACTTGGGCATGCTGGTCCTCATGATCTGGCAAGCCTATTCTTGCTACTTCCTGCTGGAGACCTACGGGCCACTGGCCTTCTTCCTGTCTCCCGTGCGTACCTGGGCCTTTCTCATGGGCCTGCTGTTGGTGTACAGGGCATGGTGGGGAACACCTCCTCGTTTCTCTGATGGCAGCAAAACCAACCGGCCATTGTGATGGTGACCGTTAAAGAGAGGCCTTCACCTGTATCATTGTTTTGTGCCAAGCTCTTCCCTCCTTTCGCCGCCGTCTTCACGGCCATCAAATTGCCATTACAGGTTAGGATAGAGAAAATAGTCTACAAATCCGTTGGCTGGAGCGACGATGGCATCGCACGTGGATGACGGAGCCATTCAAAACTTTTTGACACTAAGACACGGTAGCTTTTATAGCCAGTTCCCACCATTGTGAAGTCCTAATAGATGTGTGTGGTTAAGCATACCCATTACTTTGATAAACTGCACACTATGTACTTGTCAAATATTTGTATTTATGTGTGAGGAGCAATCAAGACAGGAATAAGACTGCCTGATATTCTTATCTGCATGAAACTGCCACTCCACTGAGAGGTCATTGAAAACGGATCCTCTCAAATGGTTTTTAAAGCATATTAATCCTGCTGTAGAGAGGGGAAGAGATCTCTTTCTCAATTTCTTACACCTGTAGATCATAATATGTAAAGGATAATTTAAGCGACGATGATGGTCATTATCGCAAGTTTGATAACTCTTGTTTCAGACAAAATCATATACCACCAATGAAGCCAAAGCATCAAGCTTTGCACGACACCAAGCAACAACAGATCGGAACTGTGTATGTGAGCATAATGTGACGCTGTTCAGCCAATCAGAACTGTAAAGATCAGCTGACTGCACATTATCCCCACTTATTACATGATTGCTTAACAAAATACCCACATTTTATTATGCATGGAAAAAACTGTACTGTGATACAAGGGATATGAAATTGCCAGGGACAATGTTAAATTGTCTAGTTTAGTGGTCATTATATAAAAATATTCCAACGTTGACCAGAATTTTTCATAGGGTAGTCGTGGCCTAGTGGTGAGGGAGTCGGACTTGTAACCTGAAGGTTGTTGGTTCGATTCCCACGCCGGCAGGAATTGAAAGTGGGGATTGTGAATGCTCCCCTTGTAAGTCGCTTTGGATAAAAGCGTCTGCCAAATGAATAAATGTAATTAAAGGGTTTAGTTCCCCCCTAAAATTCAATTACTCACTTTCATGTTGTTCTGAACCTGTAGAAGGTCCGTTCAGACTAAGAACGATAATTATATTTGCGTCCACACCAGCGAACAATAGCGGTCTGTTTATTCGAGCTCACGCGCTGCGGTTTCAAATTGTGTACGTGTTCGTGCAGTTCTTGTTGCATTTACACGGATTTAACCAGCAGGGGTCCTCAGCTTGAGCGAATAGCTAGCGTAAATCGATCTAATCTTGCCGTGAATTTAGCTGACGAGGTTAATATAGTGGAATAACTACAACTTTTCGCTGCAACTTCGAATGAAGCAAGACAGTGTCGTCGAAACTAGCGCTGGATATCTGAAGTCATTTTGTTACACCGTTCGCTAGCCTGGCGTAATGATCTCATCGTTAGTATTTCTCACCATTTATGACCGATTGTTTTACATGTATCCATTTTCTTTAAGTATCCTTGTCAAACAGTGGTGGACCTCGGCGATTAATTTATCCGCAATTTCCGTTTTTTAAATGCGCGAGCGCTTAGAATGGATTCTGATTGGCTGTCGGTGTTTTATCGTTTAACGGCAAGGGGAAAAAATCGTTTTGAAAGTGATCCCAACAATATCGTTAATTGTTATCGTTCTAGCTGTGGTGTGGACACTGCTATTCTTTTTTATAATTAGAACCATATCTTTATCGTTATGTTCATAGTTATCATTCTTGGTGTGAACGGTAGCCTTTTCATCCTTAAAACACAATGAAGATGTATTTACATAAGCTCAACAGCTAACCTCATTGGTTCTCACGCTTCAATCTATCAAGTTTGAGCGTCCTTTGTCCTTATTTGGTGTTTATATGTGAATAAAAGCCTAAATTCCATCTGTTCATATAAATAATGGACTTTCAATGGAGTGGAGAAACATTTCAGTTATCATTACAAATATCTTCATTTGTGTTTCAAGGAAACTTTGTGGGTTTGGAGTGACATGAGGGCGAGTTATTGATGACCGAATTTTAATTTCTGAGTAAACTAACCTTTTAAGCGTTTAGCAGAGCTGTGTAATAAGTTTTGGTATGGGACGGAAAGTAAACCTCTTAACTGCCAAAGTTTATTCGCCCTCCTACAGTTAAAGAACTTGATTTTGAACTGAAATTTCACTTAAAACCTCTTAAATATATTCATATTCCCAAAAAAAAAAGACTACTCTCAAAAGGAAGAAACCACTATTTATATAGATGAGCATGAATGTAGAACATTTTTTTATTGCACAATATTAATACACTAAATAGTGGCCACTTAATAGTACACATCTAAACACATGCTGAAAAATTCAAGCCAGACATTTTGGCCCGCTCAAGGATAGAATAAAACACCGGACACACGGAAACGATCAAATGTGCACAAATCTGTTACATGTTTATTAAAGAAACGTTGTGAAGCAGCTCTTTTATAGCTGTTTTTTCAGTTGCAAACCACACAAACAACCTAAAGACAACTGCCATTTTCGGGGGCTGGTTTGAAAAGACTTTTTTGCCCCCATAATCCTCTTGACAGGTGACAGAAAGAGCTGTGGCGAGAGTTTCTGCTGGATTCACTGACATTCCTGTTTTGTCAGGTCACTCAAGGTCTCTGTTCTCTCTCAGGAAAGTAAAGACTAAAGAACAATAGGCTGCTCTAGTTTGTCTTTCAATGACCTGAATGTTCTTTTCAAAGAGTTTTGTTGCAGTTTTAAGGCACATGATAGTGAGACTGAACATTTTTAGAAGATTCCACATTTACTCAGTACATGTTAATCTAGATTTGTGGTGAACCAATAGGACTTTGAATGTTTGAAGAAATATATGCTTGTATGTGAATTGGTTTTAAATGCTGTATTTAATTTTTTAATTATTTTAATGTATTCATCCACATTGATATTGTAAAGTATATTCCTTCCAGGTGTTTTGCACTGTTTTATGGGCATTCTCTGTTTCTGTGAACATGTGGCTTTTGTAATTCCACTAATGTTTTTTTGTTTTGGTGGAAGGCACAAAAATAGTTTCTTTTCAGTGAAAGATGAATACATATTTACTTTTAAAAATCGGCATCACCACAAAATGTTATTCAGCTTTACAGCAGACAATGTTTTTCCACAAAAAAATGACCTCAATTTATATTTGCCACATTTCTGGACTTTGAATCATCTTGTATTGGAATTGATTTATTTGGCTGTATGTATTCATGTACTGTACAACAAAGTAAAGGGGTTTCATATTGTGACTTTCATATTTTGTGGTGTCTTTTTCTGTAATCTGTTTTTATATATATATATATATACACACACATTGGGGTCAGTAAGAATTTTTTAAAAGAAAATAATACTTTTACTCAGCCAGGATACATCAAATTGATCAAAAGATACAGTACGGATATTTATAATGTTACAAATGATTTCTTTTGCAAATAAATGCTGAACTTTCTATTCACCAAAAAATCCTGAAAAATGAAAAACACTGTTTCCACAAGAATATTAAACAGCACAACTGCTGGCTGATGGAGATTATCTGGGAATAGGGAAGCTAAACATTATCATATTTTTTTTGGGAGTGTCAGAAATTAAGTTTTGGCGGGAGATTAAAAGATATTTGGAAGCTGTTGTTGAGGTGACAATTATGAATCTTTAAATCTGGCTAATATTTCTTTTGATGGTGAAATAACAAAGATAAACTGCTTTTAATTCTTCTGATGAATGGATTGACATATTACACAATATATATGAGATGGGAAAGCGTTCCTTTTCCTTATGAACTCAGATGGAAGATTTTTGTTCAATATGGAGAAAATGGACTGATTATATAAACATAAATGATCTCTAAGGTAATATTTTTAAGAACTACATGTTCTTGTACATAGTTGCCGTCAAAATGAGGAAAATACAAAACATCTGTATAAGCTTGAGTTTTTAAATTCAATGACCAACATGATGGGCTGTAATGCTGTTTTTGTGTTGCCATGTATGTTTTTGTTTTATTGTAAAGATGCATTTCTGCCTTGATAAATGTATGTGTTTCCTCTGAAATTAAAAAAATAAATAAAATTGAATTAAACAGCACAACTGTTTTCAACATTAAAAATAATAAGATGTTTATTGAATATCAAATCAGCATATTAGAAAGATTTCTGAAGGATCACGTGTTATTTTAAATTGTAATTAGATTTCACAATATTGCTGTTTTTACTGTATTTTTGATCAAATAAATGCATCCTTGGTGAGACTTCTGTTACATTTTGTTAGTTTATGAACAAATTATGTGTAAATTTTCAATGATAAACGTCAAGCAACCTTTTTTTATTACACTATCAACATATTACAGAAAACTTACATTAAATTTAGTTTAAAATGGACACTTAGACTAAGATCAGTTTCTCTAATTTTAATTAATTTTATTTTAAAGTTGTCAATTTATCTGGTGTCTTTATCAAAAGTGACTTACAGCACACTTAAAGGGCCCGCCCCATTGGAGCAAACTCAAATGTCTTTTCAAAAAATCAAAGTGTTTTTTAGTAACCTTTGGGTTACCAGCCCAGATTTATAACAACTACACCCCACAACTCCCTCAAGGCCTCCAGGTGCAGATGTTTGACTCAGTCTGAAATTTTGACAACTTGTTTACCTACGTTGCCTCCAGTCATCATGGAGCAGAATGCATCTAAAATATGCAAGTATAGAATTAATATAAACACGGACAGTTCATACAATATGTATGCAGAGTACACTTCAACTCATGAGAAATTAAAGACAATAACAAACTCTCACCTCCCATGTTTTCTATACCATTCACAATAGTTTCCAACACCTGTAAAAGGAGAAGAAATATAGTGTACCAAAGTTTTTTTTTACGTTTTCCCTGTGAGGAAACATGACTGTGGTAGATTTACCTTTATTTGGCCCTTCTTTACCCAGTGGCTGAGCTGCATAAGACCTTCTTCATGTTTCTCCATGTAGTTCAATACTACAAATCTCTCCCTGAAAACATATTGTAGTGTGTTGTAGTGTTGGGAATATAATAATTATAATATTTTCTGCATAACACGTTAAAATTATCCCAACCCTTGGCTATTGTATATGAAGCGGCTCTCTGTGAAGCACCCGAAAAATGCATGCAGCCCAATTTTTGTGTCCGCGCGGATGGTAGTTTACAACAATAGAGCACTTTGATGTTATTTACCAAATCAAACACACCTTAAATCTGCTGTGGTCAGGTGGTACAAGTCATAGCTCTTGTTCTACAAGCACATGAAGTTTTTTTTTTTTTACATGCTGCGTCCACGGCATGTCGTAATTATGGTAAATAAAGCTCTGTATGCTTTTGAATCACTCTCACGATATTTTAATGTCCTACACTGATTGGTCCACACAGCGCCGCTTTAAGACGAACACGCCGTAAATCTGCTGTGGCCATGTGGTACAAGTCATAGCTCCTGGAAATCGTTACGGTAATGATGACATGCCGTGAACTCGCCTACAGTTCAGAATCGTTACGGTAATGACGACATGCCGTGAACTCGCCTACAGTTCAGAATTGTTACGGTAATGACGACTTGCCGTGAACTCTCCTACAGTTCAGAATTGTTACGGTAATGATGACTTGCCGTGAACTCTCCTACAGTTCAGAATTGTTACGGTAATGACGACTTGCCGTGAACTCTCCTACAGTTCAGAATTGTTACGGTAATGAAGACTTGCCGTGAACTCTCCTACAGTTCAGAATTGTTATGGTAATGATGACTTGCCGTGAACTCACCTACAGTTCAGAATTGTTACGGTAATGACGACATGCCGTGAACTCACCTACAGTTCAGAATTGTTACGGTAATGACGACATGCCGTGAACTCACCTACAGTTCAGAATTGTTACGGTAATGATGACATGCCGTGAACTCACATACAGTTCAGAATTGTTACGGTAATGACGACATGCCGTGAACTCACCTACAGTTCAGAATTGTTACGGTAATGATGACATGCCGTGAACTCACCTACAGTTCAGAATTGTTACGGTAATGACGACATGCCGTGAACTCACCTACAGTTCAGAATTGTTACGGTAATGACGACATGCCGTGAACTCACCTACAGTTCAGAATTGTTACGGTAATGATGACATGCCGTGAACTCCCCTACAGTTCAGAATCGTTTCGGTATTGACGACATGCCGTGAACTCTCCTACAGTTCAGAATCGTTTCGGTATTGACGACATGCCGTGAACTCTCCTACAGTTCAGAATTGTTACGGTAATGATGACATGCCGTGAACTCTCCTACAGTTCAGAATTGTTATGATAATGATGACTTGCCGTGAACTCCCCTACAGTTCAGAATCGTTTCGGTATTGACGACATGCCGTGAACTCTCCTACAGTTCAGAATTGTTACGGTAATGATGACATGCCGTGAACTCTCCTACAGTTCAGAATTGTTACGGTAATGACGACTTGCCGTGAACTCTCCTACAGTTCAGAATTGTTACGGTAATGACGACTTGCCGTGAACTCTCCTACAGTTCAGAATTGTTACGGTAATGACGACATGCCGTGAACTCACCTACAGTTCAGAATTGTTACGGTAATGATGACATGCCGTGAACTCACCTACAGTTCAGAATTGTTACGGTAATGACGACATGCCGTGAACTCACCTACAGTTCAGAATTGTTACGGTAATGACGACATGCCGTGAACTCACCTACAGTTCAGAATTGTTACGGTAATGATGACATGCCGTGAACTCCCCTACAGTTCAGAATCGTTTCGGTATTGACGACATGCCGTGAACTCTCCTACAGTTCAGAATCGTTTCGGTATTGACGACATGCCGTGAACTCTCCTACAGTTCAGAATTGTTACGGTAATGATGACATGCCGTGAACTCTCCTACAGTTCAGAATTGTTATGATAATGATGACTTGCCGTGAACTCCCCTACAGTTCAGAATCGTTTCGGTATTGACGACATGCCGTGAACTCTCCTACAGTTCAGAATTGTTACGGTAATGATGACATGCCGTGAACTCTCCTACAGTTCAGAATTGTTACGGTAATGACGACTTGCCGTGAACTCTCCTACAGTTCAGAATTGTTACGGTAATGACGACTTGCCGTGAACTCTCCTACAGTTCAGAATTGTTACGGTAATGACGACATGCCGTGAACTTGCCTACAGTTCAGAATCGTTACGGTAATGACGACTTGCCGTGAACTCGCCTACAGTTCAGAATCGTTACGGTAATGATGACATGCCGTGAACTCGCCTACAGTTCAGAATCGTTACGGTAATGACGACATGCCGTGAACTTGCCTACAGTTCAGAATCGTTACGGTAATGACGACATGCCGTGAACTCGCCTACAGTTCAGAATTGTTACGGTAATGACGACTTGCCGTGAACTCTCCTACAGTTCAGAATTGTTACGGTAATGACGACTTGCCGTGAACTCTCCTACAGTTCAGAATTGTTACGGTAATGACGACATGCCGTGAACTTGCCTACAGTTCAGAATCGTTACGGTAATGACGACTTGCCGTGAACTCGCCTACAGTTCAGAATCGTTACGGTAATGATGACATGCCGTGAACTCGCCTACAGTTCAGAATCGTTACGGTAATGACGACATGCCGTGAACTTGCCTACAGTTCAGAATCGTTACGGTAATGACGACTTGCCGTGAACTCGCCTACAGTTCAGAATCGTTACGGTAATGATGACATGCCGTGAACTCGCCTACAGTTCAGAATCGTTACGGTAATGACGACATGCCGTGAACTTGCCTACAGTTCAGAATCGTTACGGTAATGACGACTTGCCGTGAACTCTCCTACAGTTCAGAATCGTTACGGTAATGACGACATGCCGTGAACTCGCCTACAGTTCAGAATTGTTACAGTAATGACGACATGCCGTGAACTCGCCTACAGTTCAGAATCGTTACGGTAATGACGACATGCCGTGAACTCACCTACAGTTCAGAATCGTTTCGGTAATGACGATATTAATGTTAATTTTTTTAATTGATTGACAGCACTAGAAATATTCATTCCACAAACACAAATGTGTTGGCCAACAAACTAGGTCCTACTAGCTTCAGTCTTGTACCTTGTAATGTTGTTGCGACGCAAAGCTTCTTGGGTTGCCTCACTTAGAGGTGGTGGGTAAGGCACATCCTTATTGTACTGTGAGATTTGGCCACACAGGATCACATGACCACCGGGATTCATCTACACAGCGTGAGAATTGCACTTTAAAAAAAAAAGACTCTCCGAAATTGACAATAAACATCGCTGTAAGAAGGCAGCACATACTGTGACGACTGTACCTGTGATATAACGGCATCGCTGATAGGACCGCCAACATTGTCAAAGTATATATCAATGCCTCTGGGGCACTGCTCTCTCAGCGCTGAGCTGATATCTCCATTTCTGTAGTTTATCCCTGCTGTAAAACCCAGCTCCGTTACCAAGGTCTGGCATTTCTGGTCAGATCCGCAAATGCCCACAACTCTCTCACAACCTTCCAATCTGGCAATCTAAAACAACAGAGGGGAAAATTAAAATAACACGGCAAGGACAGAGCAAAAATTATTTAAGTTAAAGGATTAGTTCACTTCAGAATTAAAACCTCATGATAATTTACTCACCTCCATGTCATTCAAGATGTTTATGTCTTTCTTTCTTCAGTTGAAAAGAAATTATGTATAGTGGACTTCAGTGGGGGTTCAAGGTGCAAATGTCAGTTTCAGTGCAACTTCAAAGCACTTTACACGATCCCAGATGAGGAATAAGGGATTTATCTAGCGAAATGATCTGTCATTTTCTTAAAAAAAAAATAAAAAATTACTTTTTAACCACAAATGCTCTCTTCTTCTTCTTCTTCTTCTTGTAGAATTCCAGCAGTGTAGATGCTGCTAAGTGTATTACTGCCCTCCACAGGTCAAAGTTTGACCTAAATTGTCATATACAATATGCTAAGAATTAGTTTGAATTACAAACTTTGACCTGTGGAGGGCAGTAATACACTTAGCAGCGTCTACTCTGCTTAAATTCAACAAGAAGAAGAAGAGAGCTAGTGCAAGAGGAGCATTTGTGGTTAAAACATATATATTTTTTTTGTTTGTTTGTTTTTTTTAGAAAATGGCTGATAGTTTCACTAGATAAGACCCTTATTCCTCGTCTGGGATCATGTAGAGCCCTCTGAAGCTGCACTGAAACTGACATTTGGACCTTCAACCCATTGAACCCCACTGAGAATAGAGAAAAGCCCTAGAATGTTTACCTCAAAAACCATTCTTTTCAACTGAAGGAAGAAAGACATGAACATCCTGGATGACATGGGGGTGAGTGAATTATCAGGAAATTTCAATGCGGAGGTGAGCTAATCCTTTAAGAATGTATTATGAATGAATCACATACTTCTTCATAATTCTGTGCATTCTACATAATACCAAATGATGTGCAAATTATTTTATTGGCTGTTTACACTACGGAAACTTTTTATGCGTTTTGGCTGTTCATTTACACAACAGTGGCGTTTTGGAAGCCTGTAAACACAAACTATTGAAAACGGGTTTCAAAGCACATGAGTGTTCAGTGTTCAGTCTATAGGCTAGGGTTGTGAAAAGTACCAAGTCGGTACTGAAATTTAAAAAATGTGACAATACCAGCATTTCCCCCTAGAATTTTGCTCAAAAGATATGTCTGTAATTGGTCAACACTTCTTTTGACATGTTGTACAAAGACATCTTTTCACAGATACACACGGGAGCGTTTGAAAGCAGGCGTGTATCAGCGGATCCCTAATATATTACCAAAGTAGGTACTTTTGACAACCCCACTATAGGCGAGTAGTGTTTCTTTATAAAGTGACATCGCCACCTACTGGCCTGACGTGAATAATACAGCGTTTTTAGTCGTTTTTGAGTCAGTTGCTGACTCAATGAGACTCAACTTTTTCATTTTTAGCACATCGTTGTTGTGCAAAAGTACCCTTCATCCATCTACCCATTAAAGGGTCAGTCCCCAACCCCAAAATGAAAATTCGGTTATTAATTTCTCACCCTCATGTTGTTCCAAACCCGCAAGACTTTCGTTCATCTTCTGAACACAAATGAAGATCTTTTTACTTGGCTTTCTGTCCCTCCACTGACAGTCTACACAACTACCACTTTCAAACCCCAGAAAGGTAGTAAAGACATCATTAAAATAGTCCATGTGACTCCAGTGGTTTAACCTCAGTTTTATGAAGCGACACAAGTAGTTTGTTTGCACCAAAAAAAAAACTCAATTTACCATGTTATTTATGAAATAATAATCTCCAACTTTTCTTTCAAGTAAGCGGGCTTTCAAGGTAAACATTTTTAGTTTATTTTTTACAAATGACTAATTAATAAATAAAAATGTGCAGCAAATGATGACCTTTTACACCCTGAACTAAACTATTCTTATAACAGACAAATTATCTGATTGATTATTGACCTTGAAACACAGTCATGAGGGTGTGCAGGGGTCCTGTCTGCGATATCATTTCCTGTTTTATTTTTTTATTTATTTTTAAATTTTTGGTTGCGCCACATGACTTTGATTTAAAAAAAAAAAATAATATATATATATATATATACTTTTACAAAACCATTTCATTGTTTTTTTTGTTTTTTTAAGAAATAATGAATTATTATTTATATTAATTAACTACTTAATAAGATTTTATATTCAAGATTTAAATTCTTTAATGAGTTTTTTTAATGAGACCCCGACAATTTTGCCCCCAAAAATATCAAAATGAATCTTAATTCAGAAATTAAAAACATGCTAGTCATAGAAGAAATGTATTCAAGTCAAGTTATGTATAAAATTTTTTTTTAAATAAATAAATAACAAAAAATGATTGGCCATTCTGCCTTAGCAAACACCATTAAATATTAAAACTTACTATTATTATTATTATTAACTTGTTATTATTATTCATAATAACCCCATTTCATAATAACTATGTTACACATACACATTACCTGTCCAGCAACTGACCCACAAGCTCCAGCTGCTCCACTGATGACCATCGTCTGGTGGGTTCCTGCAGTCACATGACCCTTCTCTCTCACTCCTAAAAGAGCAGTGAGCCCAGGCATGCCTACCGCTCCTAAAACATATGACAGGTGACCATCAACCATCTCAGGGTCAACCTGCAAGAAGGAGTACACCACACATCATGAGAAAACTACATGATCAAACTCGCCACAATAAACATTATACCTTTTGCAAAAGGCTGCCGTCCATCACATTGTAGGTTTGCCAATGCCAGTTGAAGGAGGTGACGATAGTGCCCACCGATAATGCCTGATTCTTGCTGGCCTCGACCACACCAACTCCACCTCCATCCACACACTCATCTAATCTCCATGGCAACAAGTAGTCCGCTCCAGTATCATCATTCATGCGACAGCGCTGTATTGAGTTTGGTGTTATATTGTTTCATGAATTAGTGAATAAACTGACGCCTGTTAATGAATATATATATATATATATATATATATATATATATATATATATATATATAGTGAATATTTACGTCATGGAAACTCAAATCACATAAAAGATAAGGAGAAGAAAGTAAGGAAGCAGGGTCATCTCACCATGTAAGGGTCAACTGAGAGATAGTGTGTCCGAACTAACACTTGTCCTTCATTTAACTCGGGGGATTTCCTGATCTCCTCCACTAGAAAATTCCCTGGAACCGGATGACCACTTTTGCCTAATCATACAGGAAAACCAGTGAACCTTTGCAGCTCAGTGACACCCTGCTTACTGGACTACATGTTAATTGTTAATGATGTGTAAACTAAGCAAAATCACTAACGTTGTTTACCTGGTCGCGAGCGCAACACAACTCTTTTTATATTTAACATAATCCTTTTTTTTTTTTTTTTTTATTACTCAACGTTTTTCAAGTCCGAACTTATATCTTCTCACTATCTTGCTTACAGCAACTGCATTTCTTCCTGAAATAATCACATGACGCCCAAACGCTTGTCTGATTGGCTGCAAGATAGTTAAAGGACTGGTCGCATGTGTTGTAACGATGGGAAAATCAGACTCGCGAATCGGTTCTTTTGAGCATTTCGTTTTCAAAGAACCGGTTCTTCTTCTTTTTTTTTTATGATGACTATACGCATAATTATGGAAGCCCGTTTCCGCCACTGTTGAGAAAAAAAAAAATTCCGTAAGTCATAATAATGAGAAACTTTCTCATAATAATGACTTAGTATCTCATAATAATGAGAAACTTTCTCATAATAATGACTTAGTATCTCATAATAATGAGAAACTTTTCTCATAATAATGACTTAGTATCTCATAATAACGACTTAGCATCTCATAATAATGACTTAGTATCTCATAAAAATAATGAATTAGCATTTTTAACTTAATCAAAAAAAATTTTTTTATTTTTTTTTGAAACTTTCTCATAATAATGACTTAACATCTCATAATAATGACTTAGTATCTTTAACTTAATAAAAAAACTTTTTTAATTTTTTTTTTTATTAAGTTGCTAAGTCATTATTATGAGATACTAAGTCATTATTATGAGATACTAAGTCATTATTATGAGATGCTAAGTCATTATTATGAGATGTTAAGTCATTATTATGAGATACTAAGTCATTATTATGAGATACTAAGTCATTATTATGAGATACTAAGTCATTATTATGAGAAAGTTTCTAAACAAAATAAAAAATAATTTTTTTTTGATTAAGTTAAAGACGTTAAGTCATTATTATGAGATGTTAAGTCATTATTATGAGATGTTAAGTCATTATTATGAGATACTAAGTCATTATTATGAGATGTTAAGTCATTATTATGAGATACTAAGTCATTATTATGAGAAAGTTTCTAAAAAAAATTTAAAAAATTTTTTTTTTTGATTAAGTTAAAGATGTTAAGTCATTATTATGAGATGCTAAGTCATTATTATGAGATGTTAAGTCATTATTATGAGATGTTAAGTCATTATTATGAGATACTAAGTCATTATTATGAGATACTAAATCATTATTATGAGATGCTAAGTCATTATTATGAGAAAGTTTCTCATTATTATGACTTACGGAATATTTTTTTTTCTCAACAGTGGCGGGAACGGGCTTCCATACATAATAACAACATAACATAACATAACATCATGAAGGCCAGTTCACACCGCACAGAAAAACGCCGTATAAATATATATATATAGTTGGCAGTTAGATTTTGAATTTTATGAAAAATAATGAAAAATCATGTTCAAACTGACTGAGGCGAAAACAAACTCCAACAGGGACAAACACTGATCAGATAAAACTCAACAACCGTGTCTGTGCGATGAGATGTGGCCTTTTAACATTAATAATAAGCAGATTTACAGTAGTGTTCATGTTAGTTTGTTGCAGCTTTGACAAAAACATTAGAGCCCTCTATGGTATAACTTGTATTTAGATTCAACAATACACAATATACAATCATTTTTTGACTCAAAACGTTTTCATAAAATGCTGCTTACACTCGGCTCTAAGTTCAACGAGTCGGAGTTATTGACTCGAAAAAGCGATCCGACTCAAAAGAATCATTCGTTCACAATCCGGACATCGCGTTTGTTTACTTTGGACAAATCTTTAACAGGCGATTCTTTATCTAATTGTTTTAAAGCACATGGATGAGGACTTTACGTTGATTGAATATGCTAATATTGACATGTGATCGGAATCTGCCACGATTTATTAAAGGTGTCTCCTGTGTTGAGGGTGCGAGAGAAAAATGACATCACTCCGCAATTTGCAGCGGGTGGCGCTCTTGTTACCAACGAGGAAGTGACGCTAGGCACAGGCTTAAAGTTTTTTTTCCCCCTTTTTTTTTCTAGAAAGCAACACGAAAAAGATCTGGATCGCTGGAGTTACGTCGCAGATGCTTTTACAGGTAATGTAACGCGCGTTAAGTCGTTCCGACTAGATTCGGGGTTGAATGTGAAACATATGATGAGCTCCTGCAGGACGTCGAAAGAAGAGAATAAATTCGATTGGGTGGTTCCGTACTTTTGACAGGAACAATTAGATGCGCGCTCAGAGCGGCGAACTGTTTCGCGTTAACACGTTGGTGCACGCGCGCCGCGAGCAGTGCAACTGCACGCGCGAGCGGCGACAGATAAAGTGCTCGTCATTAGAACAGTTGCAACTAATGCGTAACGCTTATCAAATGCATGCGTTTTCTTTAAATCGGCGATGGTGTCAGCAGTGCGTGTACCTGCATTATGATGGATCATGTTACTGTTGTGCAACATTTGCTGGTGTTGCAACAACTGTGTCATGTAAACTTGTGTCAGCCTCCCCCCCCCCTAAGCCATCGCAACGCTCACGGAGTGCAGTCGTTTGCATCGAGGACGAGCTGCAATTGCTTATGCACTCACAGTTTGAGAGCTGGGAACCTTGCATACATCGTTGCTATTAAATCGAGATGCAGTCACGCGCCCATCTGCGATGAAGAATGCAGTCTGCCTGCATAAGTAATACGCATATACTTCCAGAATAATATTTTACACACCCGAATAGCATTCAAGGCATCAGATTGTTTATTAAGGCTGGTACACTCGGCACATGCCATACCCGGTGAATGGCTGGCCGCATGTCTGAGATGGATTTGCACTTTATTTTAAGGCACAGCAGAGAGAGATAGAGAGAATCCACAAACACTGACACGATGAGGCCTATGGGTGTCTCCTTACTCACGGCAACACATGCTTGATCATGTCCGTGCTGTTGAACCTCTGCACGCATGCAGAAATGCTTCGAGCGTGATTGGTGTTTCAGAGATTCATAACTTTCACAAACACTGTTAAAAGGCAGTCTGTCTTACCCCAGTTGCCTTGACACTCTGCTTACTCCAACATGCACAATGTTCCCTTTTATATTGATAACAATCGAATCAGTGAGGATGGACTGGTTTATTGTCTGAGCGAATTTTGTTGGTGTAACGTTACATTCAGTTGGGGAAATAGGTGCTTTTTCCCCTCCAAGTCTCATATTGTCATATAATATTATTTTATGTATCTGCTACATGTTGAAGTAGCTCATAAATCCACAATTTATCCCTAAACTGTGTAAATTAGTGTCTTTTTCAAAGAGTGCTGTTACAAGTTGACGTTACAAGTGAGTTGGGGTAGTTGTAACGGTCATGCAATACGGACATTTTAAATGTTATGCATGAATTTGTTGAGCTAATCAATATTAATCATACCCCATAATAACTCCAATTTCATTTTAAATGTTTTCATTTATATCAGTAATAGTACATTTTCATTCAAAATGGCAGAGCTAATATGGAAGCTTGTTTCCGCCATGAAACTTCGTGACTTTTAATCCGACAATTCTGATCTTTTTTCTTGCAATTGCGAGTTTATTTACAAAGTCAGAATTGCGAGTTATAAAGTCAGAACTGCGTGTTATTAAGTCAGAATTGTGTTACAAAGTCAGAAATGCGTGTTATAAAGTCAGAAATGCGTGTTATAAAGTCAGAAATGTGTGTTATAAAGTCAGAATTGCTTGTTACAAAGTCAGAATTGTGTGTTACAAAGTCAGAATTGTGTGTTATAAAGTCAGAATTGCTTGTTACAAAGTCAGAATTGTGTGTTATAAAGTCAGAAGTGTGTGTTTTAAAGTCAGAATTGTGTGTTATATAGTCAGAAGTGTGTCTTTTAAAGTCAGAATTGCAACATATAAAGTCTGAATTGTGTGTTACAAAGTCAGAATTGTGTGTTATAAAGACTGAATTGCTTGTTACAAAGTCAGAATTGCGTGTTATAAAGTCAGAATTTCTTGTTACAAAGTCAGAATTGCAACATATAAAGTCAGAATTTTGAGATATAACGTCAGAATTGTGTGTTATAAAGTCAGAATTGTGTGTTATATAGTCAGAAGTGTGTATTTTAAAGTCAGAATTGCAACATATAAAGTCAGAATTGTGTGTTAAAGTCAGAAATGCGTGTTATAAAGTCAAAACTGTGAGTTATAAAATCAGAATTGCGTGTTATAGTCAGAATTGTGAGTTATAAAGTCAGAATTGTGTGTTACAAAGTCAGAATTGTGAGATTTAAAGTCAGAATTGCGTGATATTAAGTCAGAATTGCGTGTTATAATGTCAGAATTGTTGAGATATAAACTATATTGCTTTTTATAATGTCCAATTGTGAGGGGAAAAAAGACTGGCATTTTTCTCACAATTATGACTTTATAAGATGCAACTGTGAGTTTATATCTCAACAATATAACAACAACAAAACAACTCTGAAAAAAATTAAAGCTAGTGTTTGGTTTAGTCTCTCACACAGTGGTGGGAAATGTTGGTCTATACATTGCATAAAATGGGACAATCATTGTATTGAGTAAAAGTACTCCAGATACTATTACAGCCCGCCCTGTTTGCTCAGAAATTATATTTATATATATGTTTTTATGCTTATGCATGTGCACATGTTCAACCTCCAGATCCATCATTATCACAAATCAAAATGCAAAATCTTTTCCTTCATTTTTTTTGTCCTTATATATCCATAGTTTTACAGGGTGGTGGTCGTGATGACTTCACCCCTGTATCTCATTTCTTATTGGCTAAACCGTTGGTTACAACACACCTCTGGTTGCAACACACTCTAGTCACCCCAATCCAAACAACCATTCAGTTTGTTATGATAAACATCTTACATTTCTTTCATTTGCTGGTTTTCCATTAGTTCCAACCACGTGTCTTTTTCTCATCGCGATTAAATGATTCGATTCAGGTCTGGATGGGGATGTTTAGTACAAGCCCTACTCTGAAGAACGTTTCCCAGTGACGGAATTTCCCGCATGGCCTGTGCATTTGCTGTAACTTACGGCGCCCCGCATGGAAGGGGAAAGGCCTTATATGGTAGCGGAAGTGGGTGTGGCTAACAGGACAGTAGGGGATCACAAGACTTCAGCTGAAAGAGAATGTGTTGTTCCATACTCCCATGTACGAGTGAGCTACACTGTTTCGGGCGATTTGATTCGCGTGTGCGTGCAATAATAACGAAATCGCGTGCAATTGTTTTGGAAAACGCCTCGCCATTTTGTCAAAGAAGCCCTCCATTTCCATTTCTCGGTGGTTTCATTTGCACAAGGATCTACCTCTTGACTTGAATATTACTGGAGTGAGGTCAGCATTGCATGACTCAATCGTGGATAAGCATGCAGTCATCTCTGTTCTGTTGCATTGGACCTTGCAGTTGTTCTGACCTTACGCGCAGAAAATAACAGCTACGGTAAGGCTTATGTTTTTTTTTTAAAAAATGTCTTATTTACACGTTTTTTATCAAATCGAAACCATGCAACATTGTTGCAGAATATTACTCGCGTCCGAGCGCGCGCGATACGTTTGGCTTCCTTGTAATACCGAAAGCAAGAACTAACTTGCTCACCAGAGTTGACAACTAGGAAAAGACTGGAGAGGAGGGGGGGGGGGCTTGTCATTTACTACTTTTATTATTTTGCTGCTCAAGCATGCTTCATAGGGTGTATTGTTGTCTCACTTTGTTGCAGTGTGACACGGAATTAGTGACTGGATAATCCCTTTTCTGCAACAAAGGACTTCTGGTAAATAGTGCTGAGCTGGCTTCACTAGGAAGGGGGTGGGGGGTCCAGGAAGGGCACCCATGTAGTATGCAAACACACCGTCTGTGTATCAAAACCTGGAGTTGTTTACCCTACACCGCTTTTTGAGGAGCTTGATAAAGAAGTGCGTTAAATGCATGGTGCACGCGCAAGTCAGTTCTTACTCGTGTCGTTCCGAACAAGTGCGACTTGCTTTTTGCGTGACACGAAACGAGATGCAATGACAGTCTATTTCAAAATGAAAGTGAATTGCGACTGGCATTCGCGCGGGAATTGCAGGTTTTGAGTAAACGGTGGCAGAATATCGATTTCTGGGTGAACTGTTATTTTGTTTGTTTACGTATATAAACTTTCGCCTCCCGTGTCTACGCCCCCTAAGATGCTGCCTAGTTAGGCAGCGCACTAGGTTTCGACACACAGCCACTCTCTCTCTCTGAGGGGAATTCGCTCGTGCCTCAGCACTTGAGTCTGTTCTGCATTCGTTCGCGGTTTAAATTAAGAAGTAGGTACGATTAGGTAACCGTGCTTTAAGTTGCAAGCTTATTAAACGCGTTGTCTTGTCAACTGTTAAAACCCTTGGCTTGTGTAACCGGGCGTCGCTATGTCTCGTTTTGCTCATGTAACGACAATCGCAGTTTTCAAATGAACGCGATGCGTTGGTTTTATCAATTAGAAATTATAATTACAACACGGTATGGTCTTCTTAACACTTTAACTGGACGTTGGTTTGGTTGGTGCGGTTGTTGTTTACATCCCCGCGCTGTCTTTCGCCACCCCTGGAGATACTGCAGCTTTGAGTACGCAATATTTATACACTTTACTGTATGTTATACACTTGATGATTTGGCTAAAATGTAATGTAAACGTGGCTGAATGTTACTTTTTTTTAGCATTACTTTCTAGAATGCTCACCATAGTCGACATTAAATCGTTTTTTAATGGAATATTGCAGTATTTATTATAAATGATTTATCTGTGAATAAAGCAGCCACAGGACAAGTCTGAGCTTTGACTATTAAAATAAATATTTTTTTTAAAGTCTACTATCGAGGTTTTAGTAACTAGAAATGGAACTTTTTGTACACCATAAACCACTGAAATCGGTTGATAAATGTAAATAATTTTCGTTTTTCTCCAAAAATATTGCAGTATTTATTATAAATGATTTATCTGTGCACATCATTTTTTTTTATTCACGTGCCCACGTAATGTTTTATCAAAATAACGTCCCTCCAAACCCCTCTGATGACGTGTTTACTGACGACCTGTCAATCACAGCAGTAGCAAATAATAGCGATCCAGTCGATTCGCAGTGGATAAAATCAAGCCCTTCCCTACATTTTTTTCTTGTTCGACAAGCCGTTTCACCCATAGATATAATAAATACATAGACGCCCCATTGGCCTCTGGGTCGTACGTCAACGGCGCCGCCATATTGTGCAGGGCAACGTTCCCATAACGCTCATAACTGGAATTGAGAAAAATGTCTATTTCGTGTACAAATCGCCGCACAATTGAATACAGGTCTCGGGGAATAACCGTTCACAGGTGAACCTGATCATTTGTTTCTGGTTGTATTTGGTCATTATATAATCATGTTGGTAGTAGTTGGCCACCGGAGTCAGTCAGAATATAGCTAGCGATGTCGCTAATTAGCTGTGAAAGTCATAATTATATTATAGTTTTAGTGTATATTATCTTAGTTTATAAACTAAATGTCCTGAAATTTAAATATGCATCTTTATTTTCTTAAAATCGACTTTTAAGACAAACACTCGTTTCATTGTGAGTTACTGTAACGTGGCTAGCTTACTTTTCTCACACATTGAAGGTTTCCCAGAAACAGAGCGTTGAGGAGACGGTGGGAAGTAAGAAGGGAAGTGTTTTCCAGCGTGTTTGATTTGTGACGATTTGCTTCATTTTCTCAATGGTGGTCAATTCTAAACACAAGAAAAGCTAAAATGGGTTAAAAGACAGAAAATGCCTTTTCCACAATAAGAATTTTTTTTTTTTTTTCATTTAATGTGAAATTTAAACTATCTCATTATGGGCGTCTTCACAATTCTTATCCAAGAATAAAGCAGCCAAATACAGGACAAGTCTGAGCTTTGACTATTAAAATAAATATTTTTTTAAAGTCTACTATCGAGGTTTTAGTAACTAGAGATGGAACTTTTTTTACACCATAAACCACTGAAATCGGTTGATAAATGTAAATAATTTTCGTTTTTATCCAAAAAACTGCAGCTCACCAGTTTACTTGTATTTGTTTACAGCGCAGTCTTGCCCTCACCAATATGGCGGACGCGTTGACGTATCGCAGCAACGATCCAAAGCGGCCAATGGGGCGTCTATGTACTTTATTATGTCTATGGTTTCACCCATTCACCCAGGTATACATCACAATAGGGAAGAAACGACTATCGCAACTTCAGTTTCATGTCGAGTTTAAGTCGGTTAATGTACATTTCCATTTAATCATGCTAACACCCGACTGAGTAATTTACATTGCTTTATTTGTGATTTTAAACCTAGCCTAGGGAATAAAAAATCCTGAATCTTTTTTTTTTTTTTTTTGTAAAAAATAGGTGATATGTATTGCTGATGACATATAAGCCATCATTAATAATTAATATGCAATAAAAAAAACAAGCATTGGAAAGACTCAGGTGCACAGAATTAATATTTCAGAGCTATTTTGTAGTGTCTTTCTTTGAAGCACACTCAATAAGATTGAACATCGTGCTGCACTCACACATAAACATTTAGTAGCACAGAAACTTCATATCGACATAATAGATCTTAATAAAATAGCTTCTATAGCACACTGAAAAGCTACAATGATGTGGTAATGTATCTGTTTTTGATGTAATTAAACTTAAGCTTTATAATTGTTAGATGATGCACAGACGCAAACAATTGACACTCTTTGGATCACTTTCTCTGTCGCTAATTCATTTAAACAAACGATAGCCTTCCACACTACTTTATCTCTGTGTTTGATTTAAGGAATGCAGAATGCTAGATCTAAAAACCCAAAATAACACATCGGATGATTTCTTGCCTCCCACGCCGTTCGCTTTTCTCTGGAAATGAGCAGCTCTCTCTCGTCTTCATATTTCTCCCGATATTCCAAAGAAACTGAAAGCGAGTATTAAAGGTTGGAAGAGTGTTCTTATCTTTTGCAAGAGCAAGACGATTATGTTTCATGTTGCATTGCCCGGGAAAGTGAAACTGAATTACCAGTGCTGTACAAATGAACTTGTTTCTTAACTTGTATAATGAATATAAACTATGTTGAATTCGAATATGAGGAGACATGAAAACATGACACATTTCTGAAGCTAATAAACACTTATATAGCCAAATACAATATGGCTTAATCCAAATTTATGGATTCACATACCCCTCATTCGGCAAGAATGTTTTCATATTCGCAAAATAACATTTAGTTTCTGAACTGATATTTCTTTTGTAAACACATCTTAGTACTCAACTCCTTTCCCAATATCTAAATAAAACTGCAACCATCATATGTGGGAAAAAGTTTTTTTTTTTTTTTTTGTATACTATATTAGTGTACATTTGTATTGGTCGGTGTAATAAAGCAAAAACCCATGAGAGATGTGCACTACTGTGTTTTAGCACCGGTAATCTGTGTTAATAAAAGCACTAATGTTCAATAAATACAATTATAAGAATAAACACAATAAAGAATTCTTAATGAATCACACAAGAGTGATGTTAAGAGTGCTTTGCTATAATTAGTATAGTTTTTAATTTGTTTGCATGCATCTCATTTAACAAATGTGCTCTCATGTGTTGACTGTTTATATATGCAAACATCTGAGATTATTCAGTTAATCATTCATTTGGTTGCTACATATACACACACATTTAGCAACACATGATCACCCTCCATGATTATGAAAGGAGGTACACGTTTATTGAATTTTAAGTTAATATTTGGATGCTAATGTGAACTATGGGGGGGGAAACACCATTCTCATTGTGAAACTATGCCAGTACTTTCTCAGTCTCTGTGTGATAATGTGTGGAACTGTATATCCCTCATCATCTTAACCACTTTCACTGTTCCCCCGGTTTGCACACAAGCTAGAAACAATTATTTGCGGTAACTTTTACATTTTCCCCTTACTCAGAGTTGGCATTCTCACATATGTGTCATTTTGGGTTGTTGGTTGACAACTCTGTTAACTTTCTGTGCATACTGAACAAACTAGCTTGAATGCATAGTTTTATCTTGTGCACTAAGCTGTTAAAGGCACAGATCCCCGCAACCCTTAACAATCCACCTTTCCCTTTCAAACCCTTTATCTAGGCCCCTATTCATGAAATTGCTGAAATGGCTATTTCAATGAACCCCCACTGAGCCCAAAGTACTGACTCTGAAGGCTAACCATGATATCTGTGACCACTTTCTTCTCAGGTTGTCTGCCATGAATGAGCAACAAGTTAACCTAAAGACTTCTCAACCCGGCTTGGCATCCCAGGACCTGAAGAATATAAGCGAATAGACATGTTTGAGATACACCATACTGAAACTACTATTTCTGCACAGGAGATGCTGTGGTTTTGTATTTTAAAGCTTACCTGCATTCCTACCATGTTGAGTAGGTTTGGATGACCATTAACTGTCTTAAAACAAGGGTGATACTCTAAGACTCTTAACTGAACCAGAGAAAGCTTAGTGTGGTTTGGGGATTTGAACTCTTGTCTCCATAACCACCCACTCCACCAGACCCCAGAAACCATATTCATGAAAGTCATGAGTTTGCAACCTCAACAGAAACCAAACGCAAAGAGAACGGGCAAACGCATCACTTTCTTTAACGATCAGGGTGTGGCAATGAAAGAGGCCTCTCAGCATACAGAGACCTACTATGGCATTGGGGTCCCTCCCTCAGGGCCAGGCCACAATGACAGCGGAGGTGTGGAAAGCTCAAATGCAGAAGCACCACATATGTACCTCAATTCTGTCATTTTCAGCCCAGAGAAGGGGGATCAAAGTCGTGGCCACTACCAACAGACGGTGCCCATGAAGTGGTCCCATCAAGACCCATCTTTGCAGCCCCAACAGCGACCAAACAGTTGGTCACAGGGTATGAACGCTTGGTCCCAGAACTTTGGCCCTTACCTGGGGGCTCAGACAGCTTTTGCAAAGCAGATGCATGAGAGCATATCGGTACAACAGCAGCAGCAGCAACCCGAGCCATCGACTATTAGGGTAACTGAAAAACAGAGTGTAGAGACCTTTAGGGACACGACCAAACCTGGCCGGGGCATGGAATGGGAACAGCAGCAAGCTTTTCAGCAGACACAAAAGCCTGGAATGTTAAATCCACAGCAGCACGGACAGTCCACCACTGGGAATTCCGTGTTGCAACCCTTTCAGTTAGCTTTTGGACAGCCCAAGCAGAACTTGGTAGCGGGTTACTATCAGGTTGTTCAGGGCAATCGGACCTTGCCAAATTTGAATTACAGCGCACAGGCAAATTCTCAACATCATCTTCAGCAACTACAGGAACAGGAGCAACAGCAAAAGCTGCAGATGCAGCGACAGATAATGATGCAACAACGGCAGCAACAGGTGGAACAGCAATTTCGACAACAGGCGCAGCAGCAGCAACAGGTACTTCAGCATCAAAAACAATCACGACAAATACCACAAACACAGTTACAGCAACTAAAACAGATTTCGCAACAGCAACCACAACAACAGCATATGCAACAGATTCAACCGCAAATGGTCCAGCAACAAAACATATCTGAGCAACCTCATGAAAACCAACATGTATTGGACAATTACTCTGATGGCCAGCAGCCACATGCCCCTTCACTTGATTTGCATCACCCCTCATTACCAGGACAGTCCCAAGAGACTTCTAATCCCCCATCAACACAGATTAAGGACAATGTTCCTCAACCTTCCACAACTGTTCCACAGCAATCCATCGAAACCCAACAGCCTGGCCCCCGGAGATCACGTCGCTTTTCAAAAGAGGGTGGAGGCCCCGCCTCAGATAATCCATTTGTCATGCCGACTGATCTTCATACCCAAGGCTCTCAGAATGGAGCTTCTGAGACCATCGTGACGCAAGACATCCGGGCCGCTCCAACAGGTGTAATCCAGAGCACACGCCGTAAGAGGAGGGTGTCTCAAGAGGTCAACCTGGAAACCTTGGCTCAGGAGGCTTCGGAAAGGGAATCCCTTCCCTCGCGTAACATCAAGGTAAGACAACTGAGAGTTTTTCAGTCAAGTTTGTAGGAGAAACTAAAATATGTTTCGAGCAAGCTTGAAATATGTTTTTGACAACAAAGATGAAAGGTTGGTCTGTGACTTGGGATGCTTTCACATCAGAGCGTTTGTTTGTGCATTTTCTTCCTTGGTTCGTTTAGTTTAGGCATATGTAAACACGGCAATCGTGCTCAGACCCGCACCAAAACAATCACTCGGCCCGATTGCAAATGAACTCTGGGGCGGTTCACTTGAGATGTGAAAGCAATCCAACTCAACGGACCAACGAACCAAAACAATATCATAATAGTTTTTGATTCTGTGAGTGAGCACATTAGTTACTGCAGCTGAAAATCAAGAGCGCTTCTTCATCTTAATGTTGTGTAATTGCGCTTCTCTTTGCAAGAATTCTGTCCCGATGAAGCCTTGAGTCATGCTTTGCTGCATTATAACATTTGTATAGTGTTTGCATGTGTCTTGACACCAGTGTTGGGGAAAGATACTTTTAAAACTAATGCATTACAATATTGCGTTACTCCCTGAAAAAGTAACTAATTGTGTTACTTAGTTACTTTTTTATGAAAAGTAATGTGTTTTGCATTACTTTTGCATTACTTTTTCTCTCCTGATCTGGGATTGCTTGTTTGATTTTTTTTTTTAATAACAACAATGACAAAAAAGTAATATTTTTGGCAAATGTAAAGGCCCTTGCGTGCCAAAAGTAAAATGAATAACCCTAAAGCTGAAGTAAAGGATACAGGAGAAGGAAGTTCAACACTTTTATTCCTAAATCTAGTAAAAAATAGTTGAATTTTATCACCGAAGGTCAACGGCAAAGACATTGGTTAATAAAGTGAGATTAAATACATAGTATATTTGTGAAGTTGTGCAAATGTGCGTTACTTATTTGAAAAAGTAACTTGGATATTTTGATGTAAATTGAAAAAGTGATGTTTCTTGAAAAAAAAAAAGTAATCCAATTACGTAACTCAAGTTACTTTTAATGAGTTACCCCCAACAGTGTTCAACACAGCAAAGACAGCGCTGGGAGAGAACACGTTTGAATTTACCGCAGTATTAATACGAATGTTTAGCAGCTTCGTTTAGTGTTTATGTGTGTCTCAACAGTCACAAATAAAGCCCCAATAATCAATCATCTTAATGGATGATGCAAGGGAAACTATGACCAATAAGAGGACAGTTTTTCTCGCATGCATAAACACATTTTGGGACACTTGAGTGTATGTTGGCTTGTGAAAGCGAACCGAACCTTAACAAATTAAGTCCCTGTTTCAGAATAAAACAAACTATCTATAGGCGTGTACACACCCTTAATCATAAATTACCCTTAGCCAAGGGAAGTTGACGTCATTGTCTGCTTAACATTGTACAGCGAGGATGCACTACCTGTTTCAAATCCGTACAAGTTCTACAGGTTTCTCAGATGTTACAGGAGTGTAAAGTTAGTCAAGGAAAGGCACTTATATTCGCTATTAGGTCACATGATCTCTCAAGCCAAACAAAAGCTTTTCCACACAT
Source organism: Zacco platypus (assembly GCA_038088235.1). Classification (NCBI taxonomy): domain Eukaryota; kingdom Metazoa; phylum Chordata; class Actinopteri; order Cypriniformes; family Xenocyprididae; genus Zacco; species Zacco platypus. The sequence goes on from CM076069.1 coordinate 28,295,586, forward strand.
CTGCAAGCACTATCTCCTGACTGACTCCTCATACGAATACCAACAAGTGCACCCCACCCTCACTGGCCCATTTGAGGGTTCCTAAACATTGACGTACATAAAAATCTGTATTTCCTTATATTGTGATTCAAAACCACAGCTCAAGTGACATATTTAAAATTAGCTGTGCACGGAGTTACTACTTGCTTTGGTATTGAAGATTACAAAGAGATTTCATCCTATTGCTGTAAATCCTGCATTAATTTCTTGGTTTGTTCATTCTTTGTGAATTAGTGCAATTAGCAATCAAGTTTAACAAGGGGATCTAAGTGTTTCTAGGCCACACCATTTAGTTCAGTTTCCTTGTTAAGTACACTTCCTTTGAAAAGGACAGCAGCACTCCCTTAAGACATCTCGCCGATGATAACAAAGAAAGGGTGTGTGTACATAAACTGTTGATCTGCGGGGCAGATAACGCACAGAACACAAAGCACAGTCCAGTAAATTGGCTGCGGTTAAAGCAAATCTCATGTCAACTGATTCCAGCTCCTCGAAAGGAGTAGGTACATTAGACAGTGATGTTTTTTTTGGTCTCCTGGTGACGACGGTGTCAGTTAAACCTTTCCTACTCCAAACACATGCTCTTGCTCAAGGGTGAGCGAGCTGCAAGGGCTTCATGTACTAGGCTGAACGCCTCAGTGGTGCCAGCAAGGCCGGAGTTCAGATAAGACAGGCCACATCCTCAGGGATTTCTAGATTTTCACGCAACTTCCAGTTAGTAACACAGTAGTCGTGACGCACATCTTATAGCATTTTTCCAAAACATGGTATTTCATTTAATGCCTTATTTAGAATTAGCAATGATTAGAAACAGGAATTGCTCTTACAATAAAGGAAACAAGGGTTTGTTGCTCCTCCCAGAATGCGCCCCCCTCCCACAACCCTAACATTGTGTTTTGAAATTTGCAGGCATTGTGAAATTGCTAAGAGTACCACTTTTGTATGGCTTTTTTTTTTTAAGTTCCTGTTTTGTGTACAAGTTTGGATGCAGTGCTGTAAACCTAACATGTTCAGTAATCATTAACATACTGGAGATTGTGGTTATACTGAACCGGAGATCTTCTCCTGTGGTGGCATGCCGTTATATTATTCACTTGCGACACCAATCTATACTGTCTGTCTATAATCTGTTGCTGGTCTGCAAGGCAAGATGTTTCATCCTGGCACAGAAATGAGGTCACGGTTGATTCATTAAGTTGTTTTTGAAAATAGACTTCAGCTAACCTCATTTCCTGTGCTAATATATCTTATCAGCTTTTAAACACTCTCTCATTTCTCATTTCTCTTGCATATCAGTTGTTGCTACCTTGTGTAGGAAGGATGCATTCTGCTGAGATTTAGGTCTTTTGTTTAATCATTCATTTGAATGTGTTAATCATGTGTTGTCAGCAAGAGCCACACAGGCCCTGGAGCCCCCCTGTTGCCCCGACAGGTCCAGGTCGAGGGGCAGCTGAGGTGGATCAGATGAGTGCCAAGCGACCCAGAGATGACAGCCTCATGCCATTGGTCATTCCAGTTTCTGTGCCAGTAAGGCAGACTGGTTCCTCATCCCCAGATCATGAGCAGACTTCCCTCTCGGCTAGTTGGCCTTCACGGCCTTTGGGCAGCCATGACATGAGCTGCTCTGATTACAAGACCTCTGTGATTGTTACACGACGGCGTTCACTGCGGAACTCTCTGTCTGAGAGCACAGGCCAGGTGAGTTTTTATGATATCGCTCTCTCTCTCTCTCTCATTTTGCCCTCTGATCTATTCCATTCCCCGCTTTTAACCCCTGGATTAAAACTCCCCATTAATCCACAAATCCCCCCCCCCCCAATCCATTCTCTGCACCCTAATCCAACCTTCCCCCACCCCATTTCACTACCAGATTTATGATTTCTGACAAGACTCAACAAGATCACCCAGGTTGCATATGGTGTATGTATTTTTTCTAGGGGTGTAATGGTACATGTATTTGTTACTGTAATACATTCACTGTATTTGTCCTCTAACTGGTCCTGAACCGTACGGAACGGACGTCACGGTTCGGGACGAGTTAGATGACAAATACAGTCAGTCACAGGCGAACCACACTCCAATCCAGAAAGGGGCACGCATGGTAATGCAATGCTGTTTGCTAACTGCCACATTAGGAAAAAGAGCAGTGCATACGCGAATGACTTGAGCACTTGAAAACAAAGTCCACTAGGTAGTGCACACACGTTGAATGCATCTTTCTGCTTTCAATGACAAAGTGGAACACGGAAAATTAAGGGTTGGGATTGAGCTTTGAATATTTAAATAGAGTTTAAGTGGTGCAAATTATAACACTCCTAATGCACAAGTTTTATTTTTCATTATTCTGTTTATTTTGTACTTTTATAACACGAGATGCTTTTCAGTTTTGGAGCTGATTGTGACCAAATACCTTTTGTTTTTTTTATCCGCCCTGCACCATTCTGTTTACTGCTTAATAAACTAAAGGAGGCTGTACTGTACCAACTGTACTGGACTAAATGCCGCTTGGTGGAACAAACTGTAATTTGCACAACTGTCTTTTCAAAATAAATGAAACTTAGCATTGTGGATTTGTTCCTTTGTCCAGTAACACTTTAGTTTAGGGTCCAATTCTCGCTATTAACTAGCTGCTCATTACCGTGCATTGGCTTTTTATTAGTACTTATAAAGCAGATATTAATGCATTATTATGCATGACCATATTCTACATCCCATAATCCTAGCCAATACATAAACTTGACTACCTACTAACTATTAATAAGCAGTAATTAGGGGTTTATTGAGGCAAAACTCTGTTCATATTTAATAGTGCAAATTGGACCCTAAACAAAAGTGTGACTATTTTTCCCATTATACCGAACCATGACCTCAAACCTGAGGTATGTACTGCACTGTGACTTCTGTGCACTGTTACACCCCTAATTTTTTCTACACATTTCAACTTGCCAACATCTAATTTCTTTTACAGAATGGTGGAACAGAGAGTGGAAGTGAAGCTGACGCAAAATCAGCCAAAGCCAAACGACGGCCTCGTCCAGAACCGCTCTTTATTCCCCCACCTAAACTTGGCACTTTCATCGCCCCACCGGTGTACTCCAGCATCACACCTTACCAGAGTCACTTGCGTTCACCTGTCCGATTGGCCGAGAACCCCCTCAACATGCCGCCTTACACTCCCCCGCCCATCCTCAGCCCGGTTCGAGAGGGTTCGGGCCTTTACTTTTCTACCTTCCTGTCGGCCGCTGCTGCCGCAGCAGCAAACAATCAGGGTCTGCTCCCACCAGCCACTCCCAAATCTGCCACCCGCAGCCTCCTGCGCTCCAGTGAGTTCCTTTTATTATCTCTGATAAACAGATACAATTCATTAATGGATTAGCTCACTTTAGAATCGGAATTTCCTGATAATTTACTCATGTCACCCAAGATGTTTGTCTTTCTTTCTTTAGTTGAAAAGAAATGAAGGTTTTTGAGGAACACATTCCAGGATTTTTCTCCATATAGTGACTTCAACAGTTACCAACAGGTTGAAGGTCCAAATGTCAGTTTCAACGCAGCTTTAAAGAGCTCTACATGATCCCAGACGAGGAATAAGGGTCTTATGTAGTGGATCGGTACTTCCGCCTACGTCACGCGTGACCTTTCCAACGTGATTACATAATGCGTGGCACATCACAGAGCAGTGCAAGACGAGCATTTGTGGTTAAAATGTAAATAATTTTGTATTTTTGTTATAAAATGACAGGTCGTTTTGCCCTTATTCCTCGTCTGGGATCATGTAGAGCTCTTTGAAGCTTCATTGAAACCGCAGTTTGCACCTTCAACCCATTGGTAACTGTTGAAGTCCACTATATGACCTTATACCACCTATAACCTTCATTTCTTTTCAACTGAAGAAGGAATGACATAAAAATCTTGGATGACATGGGGGTGAGTAAATTATCAGGAAATTTTAATTCTGAAGTGAACTAATCCTTTAAATACTACTACAAATAGAGTTCAGGTCGCAAGTTTAGAATTGAATGATTTGAAGTTTACAAACAAGCGCAACCTTAAATTAAGTTCTGTTCCAAAACCTAGTTGGCAGCCTTGACGCTAACTAACCTTCTAAGGCGCATTACAATCTGAACAGCTTTCTAAACAGTCACTTATGTGTCTAAGTAGGCACCTCATAAGGTTTTGGAACAGACTTAGTATATGTTCCAACAAGCCATGGTATATGCAATTAGACATAACTGTTGTGCATATCATGATTACGAGGACATATACAAACAAAAAGGCTGTGCTTAGACTCAAAGTAAACACTGTTTCTTATTATATGTTCAGACAGCAGTGATATAACCCCTCCAGTTCTTTCTGCTATGAGTGAGGCTACACCTGTCAGCATTGAGCCGTAAGTACACATGCTATTCAAATAACACCCCCGCACATCACGCCTCACAAGTTTCTTTAATTATCTTACGCTTTTGACCAAATGATAACTTCCCTTACTTGGTTAAACGTTGACTTTTTTTTTTTTCTTTTTCCATTTAGCTACTTTCATACTAGATTCCATTCAGCATACTATTTTGACAGCATTACTCAATATAGTAGCCCAGAAGTTACTTTCATTCATTTTCTGCAGAGCTGCAGCTTTACACAGCATAAATGTTTTGAATGTGAAAGCACAACTCAAGCCTTCTGTTGCATTTATGCTGCTGCATTTTTTTTTTTACACACTGCTAATGCATTTGGTGTAAACAGGCCTTTTTGTATTTTAACAGTGAAGCTGTTATGTCATGCGCAAGTCGCTCCGTTCGTGTGTTAAAGGGAAATTACTTCTGAATGGGTTTCTTGGATTATACATGGGAATTTCAGAGCTCTCTTTTTAAGAAGGAGAGGGATGGTAGCTGAGCAGAGTGAATTATGGGATATCATCTCTGACTGGTACCAGCTGGTTTGTCTAATGGTCAGAACAGTGTTCGGTTGAAATTCTTTCTCTCTTCCACTCATACACAGACACAAACTCCCTGTGAATGGCTCCAGATCCCTTCATTTTGGAGTTGGCCAGTACACCACGAAAGCACATCCTGGAACAAAATAATAAAACACAATCTGTCTTGTCTTATCCCCAGACCTTGGCAGTCAGTTATTGGAACATTCGGCTTTGGAAAACATGGGGTGTTAATTTTATGCAAATACCCTTGGTCAGAGTCTACTCTCATGAATGCTTGAGCTCCCAAAAAAAAAAAGAGCTGACAGTGAGAAGAGCAATAGATTAATTCAAACAGCAGTCTGAAAAAATGTGATGGTCTTCTGATTCAACCCAGAACACAAACTACCTGTGAAATGAACTGGAGCGGATTGTGATTTTGTTTTCAGGAATTGTTTTCAGCCTTATGTTTAGCTTCCGATTGCTCCCAAACCCTGGTCACAAAAGCTTTCGGAGGTGCATTATCTTTCTTTGTAGTTTATTACATTCTCAAATCATGCTCATGAGGCTTTGCACAAACTTATTCTTAAAGGGTTAGTTCACCAAAAAATTAAAATTCTGTCATTACTCAAACTCATGCTGTTCCAAACCCATAAGTCCTTCGTTGATCTTCGGAAAACAAATGAAGATATTTTTGATGAAATCTAGGTTCTACATCAGAACGCCGACTCAGTATTGGCCGATGCATGCGTGTGATGCTGACGCAACAGCCAGCCAATAACGAGCCGGCGTTCGGATATAGAACTCGGAAGCGCTGCACCGTGTTTTCTTCGTGAACCGTATAGGAGACTGATGGAAGAAATTGTTGAATAATTATTATCTTTATTTTTGTTTGATTTTTGCACACAAAAGTATTCTTCTCTCTTCATAACTGTAAAGGATTAGTTCACTTCAGAATTAAAATTTCTTGATAATTTACTCACCCCCATGTCATCCAAGATTTTCATGTCTTTCTTTCTTCAGTCGAAAAGAAATTAAGGTTTTTGAGGAAAACATTCCAGGATTTTTCTCCATATAGTGGACTTCACTGGGGTTCAACTGGTCCAAATTGCAGCTTCAAAGAGCTTTACATGATCCCAGTAACAAGGGTCTTATCTAGTGAAACTATTGGTAAATTTTCAAAAAAAAATTATATGCTTTTTAACCACAAATGCTCATCTTGCACTAGCTCTGCAATGCGTCACACATTACATAATTACGTTGGAAAGATCATGTGTGATGTACTGCGGTAGGGTGAAAAAAACTCATTTTGTCCTCCAACTTCAAAATGTTTTACCTTTTTTTTTGTAAAGGCCGTTTGTCTTAGTTTTTGCATGTTCACTTTGTAAACATCATGCTTGGTACTTCCGTCTACGACACGTTTGACCTTTCCAGCGTGATTACGTAATGAGTGGCGCATCGCAGAGACGAGCATTTGTGGTTAAAAAGTATATCTCTTTTTAGTATTTTTATAAATGACCATTCATTTCTCTATATAAGACTCTTATTCCTCGTCTGGGATCATGTAGAGTCTTTGAAGCTGCACTGAAACTGACATTTGGACCATCAACCCGTTGGTAACTGTTGAAGTCACTATATCGAGAAAAATCCTGGAATGTGTTCCTCAGAAACCTTAATTTCTTTTCAACTGAAGAAAGATAGACAGAAACATGGGAGTAAATTATCAGGAAATTTTAATTCTGAAGTGAACTAATCCTTTAAGGTTGAACCTCTCTAGTCACATGGACTATTTTAATGATGTCTTTACTACCTTTCTGGGCCTTGAAAGTGGTAATAACGCTGCAGTCTATCAGAGTTCAAAAAGCTCTTGAATTTCATCAAATATATCTTCATTTGAGTTTTGAAGATGAATGAAAGTCTTACAGGTTTGGAAGGACATTGAGGCTGAGTAGATGATGGCATTATTTTCATTTTTGGGTGAACTAACTCTTTAATTGTTCTATTCAACATATCACTAAAATTCTTATGCTAATAATATAACTGGTAAAAATCGATTGGATCCGAAATGAGAAAAGTTTAAAGTAAAAACATTTTCACTAGTGGCTTCAAGCGTTTGGACGGCATTATTTAAAAAAATCATATTCTTTGTGTGTGGATTGCTATAGCAGCCTGTTTATATTCACTCTCTCCATTTCAGTCGGATAAACATTGGATCGCGGTATCAAGCGGAGGTCCCAGAGCTGAGAGAGCGCTCGGCAGCGCAGCACGACCTACACAAGGCTGAATTGGTGTGGGCGCCACTGCCTGACCTGGAGGCCAATACTCAGCAACAGCAAAGAGGTTTATAACTTACACAATACTACATTAACTTCTCTTATTTTATTTAATCAATTTAATTTAATGAAAGGAAGTTGCAGGACATTTTTTGTTCAGCTTACCTTATTGATTTATAGTTAAATCTGCATGACTGTATGTTAAAGTCTTTTCCTGGACATTCTGTGTGTCCCTGTAGTGGATGACCTCATGCACCTGGCGTGCTCGAGTGCGTTGTACGGAGGAGGGACCAATCAGGAACTGGCTATGCACTGCCTTTATGAATGCAAGGGTGAAATCATGGTGAGTGTCATATGGTGCAGAAGCTGTATTCCTGCTTCCACTTCCTGCTGTATCGTGTACCAATCAAACCTGTTTACACCTGGCTGCTCCTCTTCTTAAAATACTGATTAGTCAGAGCAATGGATGAAGGGTTTGTCACATGAGTGGAAGATATCTGAATGAGCTGTTTGTTGAGTCATTTAAGGATTTCTTGGTCACATCTGTGATCAGTTTAGGCAGTTAAATTATATGGAATTATGTTTTGGAATCATGTATGTATTACAAAGCCTGAAATGACAAAGCGTTCATGTGACTAATGCATGCATTATTTTACATGTACGATTTTCCATGTGCGTGTACTGTGTGCAAAATTGTACATGTAAAATACATGGTCTGCATTGTTTCCTTGAACAGCATTTTACTTGAGGCCATTTATACTCAAACATGAATGTGACTAAGCTATTTATTTAAAGTCCCAAGGAGTCCAGGCTTTAAATTTCCTTTCCAGTAAAGAACTGAACATCCAAAAACTCCTATTTCACAAATCGAATATACATTTCAGGAAAATTCATTGAACTTTATTGTAAAGTGTTACCAAAATGTACAGTTTGTTAACATTAGTTAAAGTGTTAGTTCACCCAAAAATTAAAATTCAGTCATTAATTCCTCTCCCTCATGTCGTTCTACACCTGTAAGACCTTCGTTCATCTTCAGAACACAAATGAAGATATTTTTGATGAAATCTGATGGTTCAGTGAGTCTCTATTGACAGCAATTGATAATTTACACTTTCAGATGAACAGAAAGATACTAAAACATATTTAAAACAGTTCATGTGAGTACAGTGGTTCAACCTTAATATTATAAAGCGACAAGAATGCTTTTTGTGCGCCAAAAAAACAAAATAACGACTTTTCAACAATATCTAGTGATAGCTGATTTCAAAACACTGCTTTTTGAAACAAATGTTTAATGAATCTTCTGTGTTGAATCAGTGGTTCGGTTCGATTATCAAACTGACAAAGTCATGTGAAGTATTGAACTTGCGAAACACTTCTGATGTAACAAATAGGGTTGGGTATCGTTTGGGTTTTTTTCGATACCGGTGCCAAATCGATACTTTTAAAACGGTACCGGTGCCAAAACGGTGCCTGAACCGATACTTTAAAAAAGCCACAAAATGATGGTGGATGACTCAGTCAAGAATACCTTTTTACTGGACAAAAAAAGTTCTTTAAATTGAACAATATATTAAAAGTTTAAAGTATACATGAATATATAAGTAAATACAAAAGACAACAACAGTAAAACCTAAACCAACTAGCTCAACTACAATAATTTAACAGCTTCAAATTTCAGCAATTTTTTTGCAGAAATATGACCATATTTGCCTTCTCTGGCAAAATAGACACCTCTCCTGACTTATTGCATGTCCTGCACAGGAGAAAACTCTCTCAGATGGTGTCGATGAGGCCTGTTTGAAAGTGCAGACAATATGGGAAGACTGTCCCGCTTACTGGGGCTGGGGTCATCCACACTGATAGTGTCAACTGATGTCCGCAAGCGGTCAAACACGGAGCTTATTCCATGTGCCCTCAAATGTTTCATTAGGTTTGACGTGTTTCCCCCTTTACACGCAACTGTTGTAAAACATTTGCTGCTCGTCGCGGTGTCGGAATCCTTTCTGGTGAAATATAGCCACACTTTGGAGCGTTTAGTATTAGGCATTTTAATTAAAGCGCGTTTAATTTAGCTTGCTAAGCCAACGGTAGACCACCTGCTGCACTGCAATCAGCTCAAGTGTAGTTGCTGCGCTCGCGCGCTTCACGGATGGTCTCACGTCCCGACGATTTGTGATTTTTAATTCGAAATGTGAAAACAAAATGGACAGTAACATTACTACAAAGATGTATTGGGTTTGTATCATCAAAGCTTTCCACCGTTCACGTGAGTTTTCTCATTCGGGAAATAATTTTTCCGAGCATTCTGACACCCCATGAACGAAGTATATAAATTTAACTAATCAGGCGTGTTGATGAATCTGATGCTTCTTACGTCCGTGTCATAGCACCAGAGACAAATATTTCTATCACTTCAGGCATTTAAGTGGCACCGAAATGAGGCACCGACATTCGCATTCTGATTCGATCCATTACATACCGGTTCTATAGGTACCGGTGCCGTATTGGCACCGGGTTTCGGTACCCAACCCTAGTAACAAAGCAGCGTTTACTGAACGCACATGACTTCGAGAACCACTGATTCGAAACAAAAGTTTCATAAAGCTTCAAAGCAGTGTTTTGAAATCACTAGATATTGTTGAAAAGTCGTTATTTTGTTTTTTTGGCGCACAAAAAGTATTCTTGTCGCTTTATGATATTAAGGTTGAACCACTGTACTCACATGAACTGTTTTAAATATGTTTTAGTATCTTTCTGGGCATCTGAAAGTGTTCATTGTCTTGCTGTCAATAGAGACTCACTGAACCATCAGATTTCATCAAAAATATTTTAATTTGTGTTCTGAAGATGAACGAAGGTCTTACGGATGTAGAACGACATGAGGGAGAGGAATTAATGACGGAATTGTTTCATTTTTGGGTGAGCTAACCCTTTATCCCATTAGGTGCCATAAAAATATACAATTGTTCACTCACTGTTAGATCAGAGTTGGCAAGTCTGCCGTTTTCCCACGGAATTGGGCTACTTTTACGCTGTGTCCGCATGTTGTATTGACACCACCACCATTCTACCGTGCTGTACTGTACAATGGCATATATTTCATTCAGATTATTTTTTCAAAAAAGATTGTAACAAATTAATTTGTTTATTAATGCTGAAGTATTTTATGCCCCTTTTCACAAGAAGTCTCTGGTGTTTCCAAAATGTGTTCATCAGCTCAAAATTCCCCACAGATCATTTATTATAGCTTGTCAAATTTGCCTCTATTTGGGTGCGAGCACATTTTTTGTGTGTTCCTTTAAATGCAAATGAGCTGCTGCTCCCGACCCCCTTTCCAGAAGAGGGCGGAGCTTTAACAGCTCACGCTTCAGTTGCTCAACAACAACAAAGCTGGAGAATCTCACGCAGACAAAATAAGGATTGTCAGTAACTGTGTAAAACCAGTAACACTGATGGAGAGACTCAGGAAGAAGTTACAACTTTTAGAATGAAACTGGATGTTTCTGAATGGTTGGTGGATAAATTAATGTAGTTGCTGTGGAGTTGATCATCTCATCACTAGCATGTGTCGTCATGTTAATCTTTTGTGCAAATCCAGTGTTGAATTGACCCTCATTTGTGAATCAGTCCGGTGTAAAATGACGGGATCGACAACACTCTACTACAACAACTCTTCCTCTTCTCTAAAGCAGCCCAACATGGCGTCATTTATAAAGTACATTGTGAAATGCATCTTTACATCTTTTTTTCATCAGTTGAATTATTTTTAACATTGATATATTCAGTTAAGTTGTGATTCATTTGATTGATTAAATCTAGTTTTTTAATAGTTGTAAATAATGTTGTTGGCCGCCATAGCTTATTCATTTGTGATTGCTGATTGGTTATCGAGGTGAAACCAATGCAACTGCATTCTGCTAATTGATGACTCTTGTTTTATGAAAACACAAATAGTGCGTGCTTTGATGATTCTTTTCAGCGTTCGCTCAGTTGAGCCAGCAGCTGCAACAACACAACAGCCAGCCGCTTACTGCTGAGCTGTCACACTGCCGCCATAGCAACCACCTGTCAATCACAGGCTCGTGTCCAGAACCACACACTGAAGATGACTAAATAATGTGTGTTGGGTTTCTGAGTCTTCATGTGATGCACTGCAAAATAACATGCTGTTTGATGCTTTGTGGTTCATAACTACTTCTGTAGAAAAAGAAAGTCAGCTCGACTCTCTGAGAAATGTCTGTGAGGTTTTTGGTGTTTACTGAGTTTCAGTGATAGGAGAGATGTGCTGTAAATGGTTCCAAGCCATTGCTTTAAATAGTTTTATCTTGTTGCATCTTGGGTTTTGTTTGTCTAGTTGCTAGACCTCAGTTGTTTGTTGCTTGATCTCATGCAGATCTTGTATTGTGCCACTTGCAAACATGGTTTTGATGTAGATATTTTGACAGATTAACATGGACATCAGACAGTAATGGGCTTTAATTTCAATTTCAAACGGTTTGTCCTGCAATGCAATCCGTCATGTCATGTTAAAGGTTATTATGGGTTGGTGATACCAACTTAGAATTTGATATCACCCTAGTTCCTGGCAATAGGATTTTTCTCCAATGGAGTTTTTGCATCTTTATTTGAAACCTATAAGTTTGAAAGTTTGAGTTGTTCTTAAGAGCATAAGTTTAAATAACAAATCTGTGAAAGCCGACTAGATGCATTTTCCTGCTCGGTTGATGACATTAAGGTCTGGTTTCACAGACAGGGCTTAGATTAAACCAGGATTAAGCCTTAGTTCAATTAGGACATTTAAGTAGATTTTATAAATGTGCCTTGGAAAAAAAACATTACTGGTGTTCATCTTGAGACAAAACAGTCATATTTTAAGATATATTTTATATATCAAAACAAGTTGCTTTCAGATAAAACAGCTCAAACATGCTTTTTAGTCTGAGACTATCTTAAGCCTGGTATGTGAAACTGGGGGTTAATGTCTCTGACAACCTCAAGACACGTACAAGCTTAAAAAAAATCATGTGGGGTATTACTGATGTATTTTGTCTTAGAATAAAATGTAAAAATATCTAACCACAGACCATATTTCAGGCATTTACCCAAAACTTATTTAAAAAACAAAAAAAACACTGACTACAGAACAAGAGAACCGGAAGTGCAAAGAAAACTAATTTTAGGGTTTTAAGACGCATATCTGCAGCACTCTATTACTTAGTAGCCACAACCTATTAACTACACGTTTATTTCATTACATTAACTATGAACTTAATCTATTTATGTTCAACAACTTAAAAACTGTTTAAAATTTTACAAAAATTAATTTGTTAGTCTTATGATATTTCGCTGTATAAGATGTGATATAAGTGTCCCCAGAATGTGTCTGAAGTTTCAGCTCAAAATCCCCCACAGATGATTTATTATAGCTTGTCAAATTTGGGTGTGAGCAAAAACATTGCATTTTCTGTGTGTCCCTTTAAATGCAAATGAGCTGCTGCTCCCGGCCCCCTTTCCAGAAGAGGGCGGAGATTTAAAAGCTCACAATTAAGTTGCTCAACAACAACAAAGCTGGAGAATCTCACGCAGACAAAATGAGGATTGTCAGTAACTGTGTAAAACCAGTAACACTGATGGAGAGACTCGGGAAGAAGTTACAACTTTTACAATGAAACTGAACGTTTCTGAATGATTAGTGGATAAATGTATGTAGTTGCTGTGGAGTTGATTCAACTCATCCACTTGCATGTTAATCTTTTGTGCAAGTCCAGCCTTGATTGTGAAGCAGTCCAGTGTAAAATGATTTGCACAAATATATAACACTTTACCCAACACATTTCCTTCATAAATAAAATCCAACCACAGTGTCCTCAGTGGCTCAGACGCCGAGAGTCTGTGGAGACACTTATGTTTATTGGTACATCCAATAACAGAACATTTGTGGCTCACTGAGGGCGATATCTATGCTAATAGAGAAGATCATCACCAGTCATGGGCGGAGCGTCGCCCTAATCTGGAATCGCTCGTTTGAAGAAGCTGTTTATGATTTATCGGATTATAAAAAAGGGAGTGGGTGGATTTTTACCATTATAGGCTGCTATTTTACACACACACATCTGTGTTCAAACACCTTATAAAATTGAATTTTGCATAACACGTCCGCTTTAAAGTGTTATGTTTTGTTATCCAGTGCAATGACAGTAATACATTAAATATCGCAGACGCTTGTTTTTTATGCGGTCAATGCGAGTTCAGGTCTTGCTTGTGGCACTTCCCATACTGTACACATGAATAAAAGTGGCCATAAATGAGAAAAAAGGTCACGTTTGAGCTCGCTGACCCAGATAAAGATGGTGTCCTCGATTCATCGCACCCTGAGAAACTGTATGGTGCAACGAGGCAGAGAGAACAAAAGGGATCATCCAGCGACTTGCACAGCTGGAATAAACGCCTTCAGCAAAAGCCTTTTATACGTGTTGTTAAGGATATAGCGATGGTCTTGCAGAATCCATCTCTCCTGCCCTCGTTAATCTCTTCGTGTCAACCCTGGAACATAACATGCCCGGACCGTGTCTCTATTGCCACACACCGCAGCCAGTTTTGTTTCCTCAACCAATTTTACTTTCTTTTTCATTTTCATAGGGAGCCCTCACCCTCCTGTTGTTAAAAAACCCCATCTTTCCCAGAGCGCACCCCCTGGCTGACTACCACTACTCGGGTAAGTCCCTCTCACCATCACTTTCCTTTTCTTTCCCTTTTTTTGCCGAGGTGACGTGAGTTAATCTGTACGGCATGCGGCCCCGGTACCCCGTCACCCCCTGCGCTGGCATTCCAATCCATGCTCCCTATCTCCGTTATAAACAAAAGCAGCTGAGGAGTGGAGTACAGCGGAGGGGAGGGGTTCGACTGAGAGAGATTGCTGGGTGACTGAGTGGGTTGCTGGGTAGAGTACGGGAGTGGGTGGAGGAAAGGAGGGGGAGTGTGTCTGTGGCATGTTGTTAAATCCTAGGAGAAGACAGCGGCATCATTGTTTGTCTGGACATGTGTGTGCTGGCTGTTTGCCCTCTCTCTGTGCTTTGTGCGTGAATGTATTTGTGTTAGCGGGTGGGGGTGGTCTATAAGCAGCTACATGATTTCTGATTGTGTGGACTGTTTGTCTGTCCCACACAGGCTCTGACAGCTGGACCCCAGAGGAACGACGTTTCTTCAACAAAGGCATCGCTGCCTACAAGAAGGACTTCTTCATGGTCCAGAAGCTGGTATGTACAGGTTTGAACAAACCCCTAAGTAGTATCAATCTCCCACACAAATCATATCATGCAGCTTGAGGGTGTGTGATATTGCTTCTCCAAATGATAAAATGGAAATGTTGAAAGTGAGACATATTTAGGGATATATATTTAATATAGAGACTTGGGACCATCCAGCAACCATGCAGATCATCTTAACACTCGACACCCAAGCAACCACATGAAAACATCCTAGCAACACCCTAACGACCACCTAGAACTACATGACTTTCTTCTCACGTTAGTAGTTCATTTAGGTGGTTTCTATGGTGTTATTATAATGACAAATGTTGAAAGCGCATCAAATGCGCGAGCAGGAATCTCCACTCGCAGGTGGATTCCCTTCTCACGCAAAACTGGAAGTTCGCTCTCGCTCAGATATTATAGGCTAGATGCGTGTGCTCCTTCTGCACGCGCACTTGTGAATCTACAATTCTCTTCTCTCCAGGGTTTAATGTTGCCAGAAGATCAACATTAAAGTGTGGGCACCCACCGGCAGACACATTAATCGGCGTGCTAGGCCAAGTTTGCCAAACTACTGTAAATCAATATTTACATAACATAATAGTAGTAAATTTATCTGTCTCACTCTCTTGTCTTGCAAAATCACATCTACTGTCCTGCAACAGATCAGTAGCCAGGTGGTCACGCTAACATCGAGCCAGAAGACATTGGCAACCGACTAGAACATCCAAACAACCATGTAGTGCACCGGTCCCAAACCTTTTTTGCGCCACGGACCGGTTTAATATCAGACAATATTTTCACGGACCGGCCTTTAAGGTGTGGCGGATAAAAACAACAAAATAAAATGGGGTATTTTTTAAATATTATAATAAACGTGAATCCAATGTGTAGGCTTACTCACAACTTTATTAGCAGCGTCCTCGTAACATCGCGCCAACAACATAACATGAGTAACATCCTCTCTGCCCCCTAACGCTCTCTGGCGGGCTTGGTGCGTGTAAATCACCTGTTGCGATAAATCCATATTTCAAGTAGGACTCCTGATATTGTCTGTTAAATGCAGCTTTCTTTTTCTTGGAAATCGTAGGCTCTTCTTCTGTCTCCTCACTGGGCCGTTTCCCCTTCGCAAAGAAGCTTTCCAGAGACGTTTGTTTTTTACTCATTTTGCTAACTTGTGTGTTTATTTTTAGCGGTAACGTATCAAGTGACCTAAACAAGCGTTGCTACGCGCCAAGAGTGAGTCATAGACGGATGTAACGGAGAGAATTTGAAGTTGAGATGCTGACTCGCGATCTTCGCAGTAGTGAACGCGCCAGAGAGAAATGCACATTTCATACACACATGCACATTTCATACTAATTACATAAGTCAGTTTGTTTTTTTTGTTTTTTTTTTAAATAAATTATTTATTGTTTCTGTGCGGCCCGGTACCAAATGACTCACGGACCGGTACCGGTCCGCGGCCCGGGGGTTGGGGACCTCTGATGTAGTGGGTTGAAATCCACCTTTTTCCTGAATGCGGAAGTCTAGCCCAACTCGTAGCGGAATCATTCTTTACATTTCCGGCCTCCGATGTTTCTAGTCAAATTAGTGTATGTTCAGAGTGGATAATGCATCCTAGCGTTATAGCAGCAAGTTCTAGTTATGAATTACGGGAATGCTGAATTGTTTTTTATGTTTGACTTAAAGGTGAGCTCCAAGACGGTGGCTCAGTGTGTGGAGTTTTACTACACGTATAAAAAGCAGGTGAAGATCGGCAGGAACGGAACACTCATATATGGAGAAGCAGAACCACCAGAGACTAAAACCACAACAGAGGAGGAAGTGGACAATAAAGTGAGTTCCTGTGGCTTTGTGTGTACGTGCACCTGATGGATTTGATTCTGTACAAACAAGTGCAGCACCGTAATGTTTCTTCTCCTTCAGAGTTCACAGAAATTTGAATCACGGAAAGAAGACGAGGAGAGCAGGAAGTGGGATGGTTCGTGTGACAGGAAACAAGAAAACAGCCCGGGAAGGGTGACACAATCTCTACAGGCCACTGAAAATGTGAGTTTGGGGAGATTTGCACAAGGTTACATAAGGTTACAGATCTTGCCCCACATTGACTACCAAAGTAGCGGGAAAAAAAATACTATTGTAGTCAATGGGCGAGATGTTCACATTTTTCCTCTCCCTTTAATCTTCAGTTCTAGCCTACTTGAAATAATAAGAAACCTGGTCTTGCCAGAGGTTTGGAAGGCAATAGTCATGCATAGTTTAGCTCTATTTATAGCACCATCTAGTGGTGTACTTTATTACATGTGTCATTTATAGTACACTTATAAGGGACCGTCCTGTCGGAGGAAGCTGCAGTTAACTTGCTGAAGGGCACAATGGTGAACACAGATGTGTTTGAACTTACAACCACAGAGGAAGTTCCCTGTGTCTGCTATCTGTGTGCATTCAGCTGCGCTTGCTTAAACGAACCATTTGTTTCCTGTCAGGCTGCTGCCGTCTTAGTCTTAAGAAGTCAGGAGGACAGCACTAGGGATCCGTCCACGTTGGGGGTCAGTCATCCTCCTCCTTCACATCCACCACCACCACCAGCTAAACCTCGCTCTGAAACCACCGCCCGGAAAACTGGGGCCGGCAATACAGGAAAAGGACAAACTAACCAAGAGGGTGAATTTCCCTGCAAGAAGTGTGGCAGGTCAGTTTATTCGGATACACACTCAATTTACACATTCACTCATCTAATATTAATAATAATAGTTTAACATTTGTTCATTTATTTAAATGTACTTTTGTTTAGGGTCCAATTCTCTCTATTAACTATGACTTTTGCCTCAATAAATTCCTAATTACTGCTTATTAAGTTTAGGTATTTGGTAGGATTATGGGATGTTGAATATGGTCATGCAGAATAATGCATTAATATATGCTTTATAAGTGCTAATAAACAGAAAATATCCTAGTAATATTCATGCTAATAAGCAACTAATTAATAGTGAGAATTGGACCCTGAACTAAAGTGTTACCTATTTATTTATTGAATTGAACTTTAAATAAATAAATAAGTACCTTATTAATTCATTCATTTAAATGTATCTTATTTGAATAAATGAAAATGTAATTAAGTTGCATGTGGGTGAGAGAGACAAAAAAATGTAGTTTTGTTTTATGCATTGTATTGTGTATTCCGCTTTACAGTCGAACAAATCGAGGCAATAATCAAACACTTACAAAGGCATCTTGCATCTATAAAATCTGATTCATTTCTGAGTCTATTCATTCAGATGGTTCTTGTATAATATGAAATGTTCTGATTTTTGAATGAAGCATTCTTTTTAGTTGGATCTTTGCAGTGAATTGGTCGATCCAGTTCAGCTCATTGATCTACACGTCTGATTTATGAGCAAATAATCATATTTAGTCTTTTTATTCAGATCGTAAAACCCATCTGTATGATGCGTTCATGAATCTGACCGGTCCTCTTCTCAGGTTCAGATCACTGACTCATTGAGCTGCATGTCTGGTTCGTCAGTGAATCATTCTTTGAGTCAGACCTTTGCATTGACTCGGTTGATCCAAGGAACAAAAACCAGTCTGAATGATTTGTTCACAAATCTGGTTCAACTCATTAATTCAATAATCTGATTTGTGGATGATTTATTCTTTAAAGTCTTTAAAGATGTTTTCAATGAATCTGTTTATCCAGTTAAAAAAAAACTGTTTGAATTATTATTATTTCATGAATCCGAAACGATCCAGTTCTTGGGGTCAATTCAGTGACTCAATGATCTTCATATCTAATTATGAATGAATCATTCTTTTGAGTCGGATCTTTCCAAAACGAATTCGTGAATTTTACTGATCCAGTGTCATGAGAAAAGGCGGTAATGCCTGATCAAAAGTTGTTATCGTGATGTCTTGACTAATTATAACTGCTATTGTATGATGTTTAATACATTAAGTGCACAAAGAACATGCTTAAAATATAAAATGAATGTACTGAACACTAAAAGTGCATTCACAACCATGCCTACATTTTTTATAAGGATTGTTGGAACAAACTATGTTCTGTAAAAATAATTTAATATAAAATTTACACGTATAACAATGTGGTAAAATATTACTATTATGAATTTTTAATCAATTAATTGTCATGCTAAGTATACACAAACATTAATTTGAAACATATAATTGGGAATACTGGAAATAAAAAAACATACTTAATATAGTATAAACTAAGCTAGTTTTAATTTAACTATTTAACTATTTACTATTTAATTTAAAAGACATTAATGGTCATTATAACGCATTTTAAATTATATAAATCATAATGTGATTTTTCTTATATTTAGAAAAATATATTTTTATTGAAAAATATATATTATAAAAATATATAAATATATATTTATATTGTGATTTTTTTTTTTTTTTTTTTTTTTTTTTTTTTTATAATCAGGTGCTAAAAAATAATACCCATTAAAAGTCCATTGAACCAGTGGGATCATTTGGGATTCTAAAGGAGACTCAATTTCCTGGGGGTTTCTCACCACACCGTTTCTCGAGTTCAAATCACTGAGCTAAAGATCTGAACACTGTTTTTCTCCAGGATCTTCTTTAAGGTGAAGAGCCGCAGTGCCCACATGAAGAGCCACGCCGAGGCGGAGAAAAAAGCAGCCGCACTCCGGCAAAGGGAGGCCGAGCAGCGGGCGGCAGCCGCCATGTTGGCCGCCCAGCAGAATGGAGCAATGGGGGATCAGGGCAAAACCAGGCGAGCCAGCAGCGACGACTCCTCAGAGGAAGAGGAGGATGCAGATGATGAAGACTGGCACTAGCTAACAATCTCCTTTTGTATGACTGAGAAAAGACTTATTTATTTTGATTTTACCAGCCAACAAAATCCCATCCCGAAAGAAGAGTTTCAGGGACTGGCTCACTCCCGTAGAATGTTTGTGTGAGTGCGTATGCGTGTATATGAGACGGACAAAGACAGAGACCGATGCTGTAGAAGCATTCAGGGGCTTAATGTTCAGATATAGGGCTATTGGGAGTGTAAGCCATGCCATCTCAGTATGAATGTGTGCGCGTGTGTCTATAAAATGCACTTTCGGACTCATCCAACACACACCGATCTGACCGCAGCACATCTATCAGAGTCTGTGCGCAGAACTCACTCACTGTTCTCCCGTGAAATGAACCTTTATGGATTCAGTGCTGTGGATGTCGACGGACGCAAAAGCAAGTGCGCATGTGTGTTAAGTCTTTTCCTCCTTTTTCGAAATGAAAACGACGTTATCTTTCTCTTCCACGTGACTGCCAAACGCTTGCACAACTGTGCTTGTACGCCTGATCTCCAGTGCTGTAATTTTGGGCTTTCTGTTTTCAGTATCTTAAAGGTATAGTTCATCCGAAATGGAAAACGTTGTCGTTTTCTCACCCTCGTGCCGTTACAAATTTGTACAACTTTCTTTTCTCTCGAACACAAAAGTTTAGTGGAATTTTCATTCTTCTCTTTGCCATAAAATATTGCTAAAGGGCTTTTAATTTCCAAAAAAATATTCCAGATGACTATTATGCCATATTCCAAGTCTTCTGAAGCCAAACAATAGGTTTATGTGAGAAAATTTTGACTCCTATTGACAGTGTTTTTAATGTTAACAAAAACTTTTAAAAGGAGCGAATTGTTAATTCGTAGCCATAATTTACTTTTCCCCTGCATGTCATGTGCAGGCCTGCGTAAAAAGTGAAACAAGAAGTGACAAAAGCATAAAAGTTAACATAAAATGATAACTGAAAGTAGCTAATTTAAAACATTAATAAATGCAACAAGTATATATTATAATAATATAAATAATACTAGAATAACACGTGACTATGCGCACATGGGATTTAAGAGCTGAGGGCAGAGTATTTTTAGTGAATGACATTAAAATATTGTATTAGTTCTGTCAAATCAATTAATCGCGATTAATCACATCAAACATAAAAGTTTGTAAATATATAATATACACATTTACAAACTTATGTTAGATGTGAATAATTGCGATTAATCGATTTGACAGAACTACTTAATGTATTCGTGTCAGGGCTGTCAAATCGATTAATTGCATCTAAAATAAAAGTTTGTAGATATGTGTGTATTTATATATATATATATATATATACATTTACAAATTTATGTTAGACGAGATTTATCAATTTGACAGCACTATTGCCAATACATTAAGTAGTTCTGTCAAATCGATTAATCGCATCTAACAAGTTTGTAAATTTATAATATACACACATTTACACACTTTTGTTAAATGTGATTAATTGCGATTCATCGATTTGATAGAACTACTTAATGTATTTGTATCTGTGCTGTTAAATCGATTGATTTCGATTAATTGCATCTAACATAAAGGCTTGTAGATATATCTATCTTTAAACTTATGTTAGAAGTGATTAATCGATTTGACAGAACTATTGCCAATACATTAAGTAGTTCTGTCAAATCGATTAATCGCATCTAACATAAAAGTATATATATATATATATATATATAAACACACATATATACAAACTTTTATGTTAGATGTGATTGATCGATTTGACAGCACACTATAGTATATATTGCATGAGTAGTATAGACCACTATTATTGTTATTTAATTTTTCGAGCTTGACCGCTGCCCCCTGGTGTTACTATATACTTTCACTTCATGGAAAAGACCAGGTTGAACATTCAGCTTGACACGTCCTTTCACGTTCGCCGTCAGATGCGGCTTTGGAAAGACACGAGGGTGAGTAAACGACGCTAGGGTTTTCTTTTTTTAAAACAACTATTCCTTTAATATGAAATGGTGACCTCGCTGATGCCTTCAATGTTTTTGACACTTTCTATCTTTACATGACAATCACTTTTACAAAGGTCTTTTTTTATACTCTGCAGATTATAATGGTTGTCCTCGATATAATCATTTATTGTTGTTGTTATCATTACTGTTACTATTAGCTTTGTACTGTTTTATTATAATTATGTTGTTTTCTTTTATTTTTTTTGGGGAGGGGGGTTGGGGGGTGGAATTCTTTTTCTCATTTGACTTTTAGTTTTAGACGTTTGTTACCCGTTCAAGTGAAGATTGCATATAGTTGCTGAGAGCGTGATTTATAAAACCACACTGTTAAGTGCAATAACAATAGTGGGACTTTTGAGTTTCCTGCCACTCCACCTTTTTCTTTTTTCTTTTTTCTTTATTATTCTTTTATTCTCAGCACCGTTGAACAAATGTATTAGATAATCAACTTATGTTTTAGTGTAAGAACAAATGTGAGATCTGATGGTTGGTGAGTTTTAAGGGCAGTTGCAAGCGGTTCGGGTTTCTATCTCTCTCCTGGCCAAACACTTAAGCACTTGGCTTTGTCTCCATGGCAACAAAGAGTCTTCTTTTAAAGGATAGGCACACAGGGGATTTCACAGCCAACAGTAACGGCTCCAATTATTGCTAATAACACAGAAGTCTTCTATGCAGAATGTGTGTGTGTGTGTGTGCACGTGCGAATGCATGTGTGGTTGTGTTTATTTGCATGGGTGTTTGTGCGTGGTTGTGAGTAGTTGATGCACCAAAACTGTTTCAAACTCAAAGCCAAGTGAGAAAAAGAAGCTTCCTAGACTATTTAATGTCTTTTTTGTTATTTTAAAAAATATATATATATTATATATACTTGTTCATATATGTGAAAAGACTGATTTGCTCTAATATGAAGATACGGGCATTTGTTGAAATGATTTAGCCAAGCTTTTTTTTGTTATTGTTGTTGACGTCGAGAGATGAATATTCAGAAATGATAGTGAAATTAATTTGGGGAATGTAGTAAGGGTGCGCCTCCTGTTTCTGTCTTTCATTCAGCCAAGGGAAATTCTTCTGTAGAGGAATATAAAGTATGAAAAAGGCTTCTATAACTGTATGCACACTTTCTATGCTATTTTCATAGGGGCTTGTACACTAATGATGGCTGTGGAAAGAACTCTGAAGTGCTTTTTACTACAGTATAACTTATTGTGTTTCGGTCGTGTTTTTATCATGTGTTTTAGAATAATAAATGAGGAAAAAAAAACACAATAAACAAGACAATATTTGTAACAGTATTTGGGGAGGAAGAGTGTATTTTAATTGGCCAAATGATGTCTAGAGGACATGAATAAAAAAAAAGAAAAAAAGATCAAGATAATCGTTTAGATTTCTATTTTTTTTTTCATGCAGTACACTGAATGTCCACATGGTGGCATTGTTGTTTACATTATCTTTCACTGTAGAAGAGCTACAGTGATCATATGAAAATGTGTAAGTGAGGAAAACACCATTTTAGGAAAGTATTCACTCTCTCTATATTTTGTTATGTTTCAGCCTTATTCCAAAAGGGATTAAATTCATTATTTTCCTCAATTTCTACACCCCATAATGACATGAAAGAAGTTTGTTTGAAATCCTTGCAATTTTTAAAAAAAATAAATAAATGAAAAAACTGAACTGAAAATATAAGTTGTTGGAGGTTTGATATGTGCCTAATGATATGGAGTATTTAGAAAAGTAATTTCATGTAAAAAAAAATCGAGATAAAATTGGTGTTACGAGGGGATTACGTTTTTTTCTGCTGCGCGCATGCGCTGTCAGGGAATCGCACAGAAGAACTAGCAACGTTTCCTCCCCAATTTAACAGAAATATTACCGAATCCCGGCAGGAATGACCCCATAAATGTAAGTTTACAACAAGACACGTACATAGAAAGCTTAACACATCAGAACCAGATCAAATCCAAGACAGTAAAATAAACAAAATAAAAAACATGGAGGGCGGGTCATTTCTACGTCGACAAAGTACATTACACAAGGAAATTAAAAAGTTTTATCACTTTTTGACTGGCTTTTGAGGAATGTAATTATGCAAATATAACAAACATGGCATATAAATCGCATAACGAGTTTTGCTCAACGGTGTCGTTGTCGAACGTCACATGACCAAACCGGAAAACTGGTCTCATTGCATCCGCTCGTCAGAGAACGTGTTAACAGCGGTATGAACTAACGGCATATCTATGGACTTTTAAGGTAATCGGCGAATTTAACTACTTCACATATTTGTTTTATTGGTCTCCACCAATAAGCGGGTGTGTGGTGGGCATTCTGGCGCAATATGGCTGCCGTCGCGTCATCCGGGTGGATGCTGCACATCGGTGGTGGTTGACGAGATTCCCCCCTTCCATATGTAAAGTGCTATATAATTAAGACGAATTATTATTATTATGTTATTCTATTAAATATATAAATGTTAGTGTGAAGAAGAAAGTTATGCTCACTCCTTTTTAAGTTATCTGGAATAAAACAGAACATTTTTTCATGACGCAAATACAAAAGAGCTAAACCGGATCTGTTTTACAGAAGACAGTAATAACCCCTATTGAGCTTTATTGGCATTCCACATGTTCCCAAAGCAATAAACATGAAACAAGCTGTACAGGTATAGATAAATAAAACAGAAAAACAACATAAAAACATATAAATGGCTATATTGTACGTATATGTTATCACATAACTCAACAATTGTGGTAAAATATGAGGAAAATAACACAGAGAGCAGTGATAGAAAGAAGAGGGTTCAGATTTTGTCCCTCATAATATGGCTATGCTGTCAAGTGGATCCACTTCTCTTTTTCTTTCCCAAAATATAAGAGTTTGTCTATACGGTTTGCTCGATTTTCTCTCTCTCTCTCTCTCTACCATTGGGTGGCGCCAAGTTCTGCCAAATAATATGAGATCCAGTTGTTTCTGTTTTAAGCTTTCATGCAGATGGAAACCAATTATGTAATTTTGTCCAGAACATTCCGATAGATAAACAAGATTCATCTCGGCTAAATATGCGCAAACAAACAGAGTAACGCAAACAAATGTCATTTTATGAATTCAAATGAAAGGGCAGGCCTGCGTTTCACAGAGCCGTATTTAGCGATGCGTGCCTATGAAAACTACAAATGTCAGAGCAAACTTTTACTGCAAAACCATTTGTCTTAACAAAGAAATGTTGAGAACACATAAACACCACCTGCACACTGACCGGAGCCACCAATCATATCCACCACATACTGAGGTTTGTTGACGCAATGATGAGAAACATCCCGGAGGTGTGTTGACTACGTGTGGTGCAGTGCAGATTCTGGGCTGTAGGTAAAGAACTGACTGATGTATTTCAAAGTGCGCACCAGGGGATTATGGGAGAGACAAACGAGAGCTGTGTGAGGTGGTTTCGTGCACATTCTCATTCCCTTTTCCTCCCACCTGGAAAAGACGCATAGAGAATATGGCCAACATAATCTCTGTAGAGAGAAGATTGTAGTTTTTTTTTACAGTCTTAGACAACATGTGGAAGCAATCAGAGATCAGAGGGGATCAGTTTTATCTTGCACAAGGACACACAAAGGACTGCACAATCTGCAAATGCAAGCTTCAGGTAAAGTGTGTTCGGAGGAAATTCCTCCTGGATAGGTTTGTTCATTAATCAATGGAAAACCCACGAATCACTTCAGCCGGACGTCCCTCAGGGAGCAGGTTAAAAAAGACAGCGATACAGGAGAGATGAGATTTAGTGGCGCTGTAATTTTGTGTAAAGTTGTGGAATCACGTTTGAAGCTGCTTTAAATATATAAAACTTGATACAGATCCACTCAACAGATGTTCGATGAATCTCACAAAAATGCGTCCACACTCTCATGGCAATTCGTGACTCTTCTGACGGTTTTCGTACGAGTCAAATCATACAAATTCAAATGAAATCACATAAAACAGTCGTGTTTTGTCATGATATCAGGTTGGCAGGGTCGCATTTTGCTCAAGATAATTTTTATTATTTATTTATTTGTTTGTTTGTTTGCATTGGTGATTCTCATTACCATAATACTTTTTTTTTTTTTTACACATTATTGTAATAAGAGTGTGATTTTTTTTGCATGACGGCAATGTGCAAAATGTAAAAATGAGAATTTAACTGTCATCATACAAAAAAATATTAATGGTACTCAAATGCACTTTAAAAAGAAAAAGTAATATATAGGCATACAGTCTTATTTTTGACAGATTTATATGATTCACCTGCCCATGACCTGAAAATATCATGTACACTGTTGCTATTATAATGAAACACATCCACAAGTTGCTCTTGTATGTGTGTGTGTGTGTGTGTGCGAGTGTGTGTCTGTGTGTGTGAGTGTGTGAGTGTGTGTGTGAGTGTGTGAGTGTGTGTGAGTGTGTGAGTGTGTGAGTGTGTGAGTGTGTGTGTGTG
The DNA here is from genome assembly GCA_038088235.1 of Zacco platypus. NCBI lineage: Eukaryota > Metazoa > Chordata > Actinopteri > Cypriniformes > Xenocyprididae > Zacco > Zacco platypus. The sequence continues at coordinate 28,321,369 of CM076069.1, forward strand.
TGTGAGTGTGTGTGTGAGTGTGTGAGTGTGTGTGTGAGTGTGTGAGTGTGTGTGTGAGTGTGTGAGTGTGTGAGTGTGTGTGTGTGTGTGTGTGTGTGCGAGTGTGTGTCTGTGTGTGTGAGTGTGTGAGTGTGTGTGTGAGTGTGTGTGTGAGTGTGTGTGTGTGAGTGTGTGTGAGTGTGTGTGAGTGTGTGAGTGTGTGTGAGTGTGTGAGTGTGTGAGTGTGTGTGTGTGTGAGTGTGTGAGTGTGTGTGTGTGAGTGTGTGAGTGTGTGAGTGTGTGTGTGTGTGTGTGTGTGGTCCTTAAACCCTACGTTATGTCCCCACAAGCATAGAACCAGTAATTTTTGATCTTGTGGGACATTTTTTAGTCCTGATGAGGAAAACCACTTATAAATCATACATACAAAATTATGTTTTTTGAAAATGTAAAAATGCTGAAAGTTTTCTGGTAGGTTTGGGGTTAGGGAATAGAATTTGTACAGTATAAAAAACACTATGTGTATGGAAAGTCCCCATAAACCATGGAAATCAAACCTGTACACATTTTGTTGTTGTCGTAGAGTAGGCATACAGTAATTAGTAATTAACGCATTGCATCTTGGGGGGAAAAATTCTCAGAAGATAGTGGACCAGAGGCAATGTCTTACAGTTAAATTCCCATTTATATTTACAACTAGACCTACAATTATAGTGTAATTTGCACCGGATACCATCTTGTTTTACCGCTTTCTTAATAAAAGGACCGTGTAAAAGACAATGGGAGGCTGCCTGCAGGGAGGAGTTCAGACTTACTGACTTTCTCTGTTATTTAAAGAGCCAGGAAGCTCAGTCGGAAGAGCATCGGGCCAATGAGCCATTTGGGGCAGTCGTGGCCTAAGAGTCAGACTAGTAACCCGAAGGTTGCGGGTTTGATTCTCAATGCGGGCAGGAAATGACTGAGGCAGCTAACCCCCCAATCACTCCCCGGGCGCCACAACAAAAATGGCTGCCTACTGCTCCAGATGTGTGTCTGTCCACAGTTTGCAGTGTGTGTTCACTACTCACTACTCCTAATATGTGTGCACTAACTGGATTTGTTAAGTGCAGAGGACAAATTTCGAGTATGGGTTACTGTAACTTCACGTCACTTTCACTTTCAATGCACTTGAGATTTAATTTCCAGTCTAATGGATCATTTTCACAGACTGTGATGATGCGTTTCCAGTTAATAAGTATATTATTTTTACAGTTTGTAAGTAAAATACCCAGCACTTCTTGACTGTATATTTCAGAAAACAAATAAACATGGCTGCAAGGGAGTTTCTAATACAAAGGGGCCATTTTCACGACACCATTTTCGACTAAAAACAAAACTTTTTATACGTTTTGGCCATTCATTTATACCAGAGCTTCCCAAACTTAAGAGGGGTAAGGCCCCCCAAAAACATTGGGAAAGCTCCACGACCCCGCCGTTAAAAAATATATACCGACATTTTCCTAAAAATACATTTATTAACAAGTTTGTAAGAATTTCATGTGAATTATGAGAACTATGATGTAATCATTCTTTACAAATATATTTAAATCCATTTACATACTTTCAAAAAAAATCTAATTTTAGAACAATTGGAATATTTTAATTATTTTAATATATTGATTTGGACTAGCTGCGGCCCCCCCTGCAATACCGCTACGGCCCACCGGGGGGCCGCGGCTCACAGTTTGGGAAGCACTGATTTATGCGATAATGGCACTTCTGAAAACGAGACTGTCTCTGTATAAACTACAAAAGTTGATAGAATTTGTGAAAACGGTGACGTCATGCGCATTTGTATTTCATGTTCAGTCTATAGGCGTGTATTATTTCTTTACAGAGTGACATCTCCAACCGAGGTTGCCAAGTCTAAGGAATTGGGCTACTTTAACACTGTTGACGTGGGATTAAGTGACCCCAAATATCATGATATTTAGCCACTGGAACGATTTTTACGGTGGGACCCCTTTGAAACGTGATTGGGCTAGTTTTGAGTAACAATTGGGCGGGTTTTATTGTGAAAACTCGGCAATCCTGTCGCCAACTACTGGCCTGTCAGCGTTTTTATGTAATGTAATATAATACAGCGTTTTTAATCATTTTCGAGGATCCATGTGAACAGGGATCATCTTGAAATCTGTGTCGTCTGTACATAAAAAACGCAACGAAAAAACACTTCCGTTTTTAGCACATCGTCGTCATGTAAACATACCCTAAATCTCTCTATTTTTTCTTTCGTTTGAAAAGTCGCAGCATCTAAATTAACGGCTCGTGAAATTAACGGCTTTCCATCGGAAGGAAACACTCCATTTTTTAAGTTCAAGTCTACCAACATTTATCTACTAACTCCCCTGACTGCTTTGTGGACAAAATGGCGGATTCAGCGTTATGATTGGTTAGCTCGCCTGTCAATCAAGTCAAAAATATTATTTGACATCACTAAACTAACATACAGCTCTGGAAAAAGACCACTGCAAAATTATCAGTTTCTCTGGGTTTACTATTTATAGGTATGTGTTTGGGTAAAATTAACATTTTTGTTTTATTCTATAAACTACTGACATTTTTCCCAAATTCCAAATAAAAATATTGTAATTTAGAGCATTTATTTGCCAAAAGCAACAACTGTTCAAAATAACAAAAAATATGCAGTGGTCTCTTAATTTTTTCCAGAGCTGTATATGCATTAATTTATACCAGCAAGCTCATTTTATGAGTTAAATCAGGTAGAAATAGCTCTTTAAGGTAACAAGTGCAGGTTACTACTTTATTTATTTACAGTTTATCATGTATTTTTTTTCTTTCGCAAATGGCAGCAAATGCAAATCAAAATTATATAGTTTACCCAACTATGACAACTGCTTCTGAGAACCATGGAATGTGAAAAAGGTTCATTGTGGAATAATATCTACAGTTCTACTTACTATTTTTTTTTTTTAAATATAGTATGCAGTGTGTACTGTGCAGTATTCAGTCCGTATCCTATTTCAAACATAGTCAAGCACTCCATGGTTATTATCACATCCGGCCGCTGGGATTTTGCAGGAAGCTTGTCCTGTTTGCTAATCAACACAGTAACAAAGACAGATGTGCAGCCGCTCACACCTCACAGGTGCTCGTCGCTTCCTGTCTCTCACTCTTATTAGCACACACTGACTTACTCACTGAACACGATGAGAAATGAGCAGCTCATCGCAGCAGATTTGCTTCCAGCCCTGTTTGTGAGGAAACAACAGTGGGTGAGTGAGGGCGGATACAATAAGATCGGACTGAAGGGACATAAATACATACATAAATGTAATTCAACAAGTATTATGTTGTGCCAAAAGAGACGAGGACCAGATTCAACATCAAACCACAACTTCTCCCTCATGTCACATTTTGGCAGGGCTGTCTGCTATCAATAGTACTCTGTTGTACTTTCTTGGACAAATTTATGCGCTTGAAAGATTTATTTGGAAAACTTTTTGGAAAATTCATTCCATGTTTAATGGTGTGCTGTTGCTGTAGTTGCAGCTTCGCTGAGCTCTGCACAATAAAACCAATCGCATATGCCTTGAATCATTAATGTTAGATGAGTAAGATTTAACTGTGTAGCTCTTCACGATCCCCGCAAAAAATCTTTAGAATTTTCTTAATATCTTTTATACTCTAATTACTCAGAACAAATATAGAACTTTGACATGGATGATACTTTAATTCATTTATGTTGTTCAGAAGAGGCGCACTATTACTTTTCTAATTGATCAGATATTTGAAATCCCAGCGTGTGTGTATGTATACATGTATTCTTCCCGAACCGTACAATATGATCATGGTTCGGTGGATACAGTCAGTCACTGGCCATCCATGCTCCAATCCAGAAGGGGGCGCACACGTTAATGCAACACTGTTTGCTTACTGTAATGATGAGCGAGTCAGCGAATGGGATCCAAGTGCAGCTTTAATACAAAAACGTAGTCGTACAGGCAATGGTCAACACGACAGCAAACAATAGTGGCGGGGAACAGGCAGTCTCGTGGTAAATAGTCCAGGCAAATGGTCAATAGGCAGGCAGATCAACAACAAAATGGAGAACAGGCAGAACAAAACAAGGAAGAAACGCTCGGAATTGTGACACAGGAATCAACAATACTTCGCAACGAGGCTGTGTGTGAGTAGTGCTTTTGTAGGGGTGAGGTGTGAATGTAATTGAATTAAGGTAATGTACAACAGCTGTCTAGGGTGATCAGTGACTGGGTGAGGGGCTTGTGGGAAATGTAGTCCGTAAATAGAGTCCATAGCTGTGTCCGAAACCGCCCACTGGTTCACTCATTCACTAACCCCTATATAGTGCATGGCGGTTGAGCGCACTATATCAGCAAAGAGTGAACGAAAATGAGTGAGCGAATTCGGACGCTGACGTTAATAGCATGCGCCAGACAATTTCGTCATTAACATTTCCTATACCCATCTGTAATATGTCCTGTTTAGCTTAATGAATTGTATATTACTGTTTATTTGTCATGTTTATTGAGAATAAAGAGAGAATAAAAGCACCTGTGTCATGCTATTTAGTACATTTATATTTAAAAATAACAGAACAAAAACACTAAACTGTCACAAAAAATATAATAGTAAATAAATACAATATAAACAACAGTATACAATGTACAACAGTTCACTAACATATGAGAAAAATCCACCAAATTATCATATGATAATAAGTATATATATTATGATATAAACCTGTATCATTTCGCTTCAAAATATCTTTACAAAAATGTTCTAATTAATAAAAAATTACATTTGTAGAAGTTGCCGCTTCCCGTATTGCCGTCCGCCATATTTATTTTTCTTTCGCGCTCGATCGTCTCATCGCGTTGGATTTTGGGTAACGGCGCTTTAATTAGCGTACATCGAATGTACACTCAAAATCAGAGAGGATTGTGGGTAAAAGTAGTGAAGGAATGTAGGGAATGAAGTCGTTCACTCAGAATTCGGACAGCACTACAAAATGGCCGACACCCGATATAGTGCACTATATAGTGGATAGGGAGCGGTTTCGGACGCAGCTCATGATGTGAAAGGGTGACCTCTGGTGGCAAGTGGGTGAAAGGTGACGGAGCGGATTCATTACACTTTACCGCCACACACCATTTTTCCAGTCTTCAACTGTCCAATTTTGGTGAGCTCGTGCAAATTGTAGCCTCTTTTTCCTATTTGTAGTGGAGATGAGTGGTACCCGGTGGGGTCTTCTGCTGTTGTAGCCCATCCGCCTCAAGGTTGTGCGTGTTGTGGCTTCACAAATGCTTTGCTGCAGACCTCGGTTGTAACAAGTGGTTATTTCAGTCAAAGTTGCTCTTCTATCAGCTTGAATCAATTGGCCCATTCTCCTCTGACCTCTAGCATCAACAAGGCATTTTCGCCCACAGGACTGCCGCATACTGGATGTTTTTCCCTTTTCACACCATTCTTTGTAAATCCTAGAAATGGTTGTGCGTGAAAATCCCAGTATCTGAGCAGATTGTGAAATACTCAGACCGGCCCTTCTGGCACAAACAACCATGCCACGCTCAAAATTGCTTAAATCACCTTTCTTTCCCATTCTGACATTCAGTTTGGAGTTCAGGAGATTGTCTTGACCAGGACCACACCCGTAAATGCATTGAAGCAACTGCCATGTGATTGGTTGATTAGATAATTGCATTAATGAGAAATTGAACAGGTGTTCCTAATAATCCTTTAGGTGAGTGTATTAATGTCTTATTCTACATCCCATAATATCCAAACTACCTTACTAACTATTAATAAGCGGTAATTAGGGGTTGAGGCGAAACTCTTCATTAATAGTGAGAATTGGACTAAAGTATGACCATTTTTCCTATTGCATTGGAATTGTACCGAACCGTGACCCAAAACTGAGGTACGTACCAAACCGTGACTTCTGTGTACCATTACACTCATTAATATTTCTCCTTGTTTAATTAATTAATTTATTTTTATTTGTGTTTTTTGTTTGATAAAATGAGCTGTAACCGTTGCTTTTATGCTACAATTATTAGATTGTTGAATGGAGACAGTCCAGCAGGTTTCAAAAGTTCTTTCAGTAAAAATGTAAAGTTAAAAATGTAGCAGATTATTCCAATACAGGGGAAACACTAAAACCGAAAAGACATTTGTAGGGAGTAATTTGTAAAAAGGTCCATTTGAGAAACCTAAAAGAAAATAAGTGGTGCAGTGGTAAAAATGTCATTTTTAAAAGCAGCTGAAATGTGCTGGAAATGGAATCATTTCTTGTTCCATATAGTTGGCGACAAACTTTATATGAATTCCATAACTCAGTGACTGAGCATCTTAAAAACACATAAAACTACAGTGTTATTCTTGGGCATGTGTAATAAACCCCTTTGGTCCGAAGCATTGTACAGCTTGTGTATTTAACATCACTTTCATAGAAAGGAACTTGAAAAATATCCTGTCATAAAACCGTTGAAGCAAAGTGTGCTGGTGTTGCAACCCTGGTGAGTGAAGAAAGCGATAGTGTGAATCTTTTGTGCAAGAGGACGAGGCCAGGTTGATTGGCAGTTTCTCTATCTGAGTACTTATGCACATTTATCTCCCCACAGCAGTTTCAGTTCTGTTATTACATCTCAAAAAATCACAAATATCCTTCCTGTTGCAAGCGTGAGGGAGTGTAACCTACACAGCTGCGTGATCTCAATTAGATCGCTATAAAAATAGATGCATTTCAGCATGTGTGCGCTCAATGCTTCTTTCTCTGAAAAATATTTTAAATAGCAATGCCGGGAACAACCCTTTCCGTCCGTCTCGTTCTTTCATTCCAGATCTCGCCATGATAAAGGATCGTTGTTCGGGGGCAAATGCTGAAGAGAGACATGCTGAGCCTTGGCCAAGTCAATGTTGGGTCTTGTTTGTGTCTGTTACCATAGCAACCGCTGTCCTATGACCCGCCAACAGCCGCTCTATGTTGGATGGTGGGAAGGAGTTTAAGGGGTGTAGGCACAACAAGTCAAACGGTCACAGAATGAAAGTGACACTCCCTTTTGAGCCAGTCACCTCGAAATGTATGTGGGATTCAGCGTGTGTTCATTCTGGTATGTTACCATATAAGGGTATTCTAAATAAAATCAGTAGTTAGCGATTAACCCCTCTGGCAGGTTGTTTCCTGGTCGAAGGCGATTTGGAAGTGGCTGTGCTCTGAGGCATTTGTCTAACTACTCGCATACATCTGTTTCGTGTTTCTGGAAGCTGGAACCGTGCCAGTGATGATTAGTTTTTCATTATAAAACTCAACATCTGTTGGCTTCAGCTTCTCTCAAAGTGGAAATTGGTCTGTTAATGAGCCATCTTGTATTTTCATGTATGGTGGGGTACAGGGTGCTATATTAACACCCACCAAGTGCCAAATCACAAAATCGCCAGTTGGCCGGTAACCTAAAGCTTCTCTTCTTCTCCACGTGAAATATTTATCACGTTAAGCTTCTAAAATGAAAGCACAAATAATAAAATCATGATGTGTCAACTCATATTGTTATGAATCTGTTCTGTTGCGTCTAGATGTCGCCCTCCTATTTCAAGGACTCCATCATCCACACTACATTTCCCATAAGTCCCTTACCCTCATGTTAATTACTGCCCAGCTGTAGCCAATCTATGTCACTATTTAAGTTTACTCTGTAGCCCAGGTTATTTGCGAAGTCTTGTTAATCCTGTAACATTTCTGAGCACTATCCTTGTCTTGTTTTGCCTGTTTTCGGATCCTGTCTGTGTCATCGTTCTGTTGTTTATCTGCCTGCCTTTTTGATCTTAGCCTGGATTATTTACTACGAGCTTGCCTTTTCCCTGTTACTACTGTTTGCTGTTGAGTTGACCATTGCCTGTATGACTACATTTTGGAAATAAAGCTGCACTTGGATTTCAACCCGCTGACTCGTGTTACACATATGATGCTATTAGTGACACGTGCACAAATGTATATAGCTGCATTTATAATTTTTGTAATCGGACTAGTAGCAGTCAGAATAAAAACTACATCAATTGACCCTTCACAAACAGTTTGATTGACAGGCGATCTGACCAATCATAACCCCGAATCCTCCATTTTGTCTGACAAAGCAGTCAGAGGAGTTAGTAGATTAACGTTGGTGAACTTGAACTTGATAAGTTGTGTGTACTCACGTCTTTCCTCGCTTGAAACAACATTCCTTCTGATGTTCATTCATGTTTATTTGATGCTATAAATGAACTAGTATGAAGAGATGATCGGTTCACGAGGAGCTACAGCGATCTGTCACGACACGTTAAAGACACTCTAGACGCTATTTATTGATTAAACTTCTTTAAAAAATTACAATATTTGAAATATGAAACTGTTATACGTTGTCAGTGTCCTCTTTGCTCCACAATATATTTTTCACTTCGTGAGAACATGATGTGTGGCGTGAGAGCGCATGGGTTGTCGGACATAGCAACAGGGGGCGGGTTTTGCGACGGATCAATTGGCCAAATCCGACTTAAATTTAATTTGGGTTGTAAGACATGGACATGTAATCACTTGAAAACCTAAACTGGAATGTTCTGTGCATGTGCAATGACGTAGAAATGGCGTAATGATGCACTATACAAGCTGTTGTTGTTGAACATGCTGCGTCCGAAATCAAATACTTCCCTACTATATAGTAGCCTCATCAAAAGTAGCGTCTTCGGTACTATTTCGGTACTGAAATTTTAAAAATGTGATGATATCAGCATTTCCTCCTAGCATTTTGAGCGCTTTTGAGCAGGTTATTCTGATTGGCCATTGAGTTCACACACTCAACTGATATGTCTGTGATTGGCTACAATTATCAATGCTTCAGAAACTTGCAAATAGACATCTTGTGGCGGTTTGAAAGCAGGAACATTTGAAAGCAGTCGTCTATCTCACTGTCAATGGATATATTAGGAATCCGCTGATAGACACCTGCTTTCTAACCGACACAAGAGCGTCAAAGATGTCTATTTACAACATGTTTTTGAAGATTTATTAATGTAGCGAATCACAAACATATCTGTTGAGTGTCTGAACACAACGGCCAATCAGAAGAACCTGCTCAACAGCGCTTAAAATGCGAACGGGAAATGCTCTTATCACATTTTTTAAATTTCAGTACAAACTTAGTACCGAAGTCGGTACTTTTGACAACACTGCAATATAGTAGGCGAAAACAGTGACAAAAGAAGTATGTCTGAATTCACAGCATTCATGAAAGAGTCGGCAAAAAGTACCTGCTGCTTCCGGCGAGATTCTGAAGTGCGCATGTGGGCACTTTACCATCCCATGAGGCCACAGGTGACGGTTTGTGAAGGGTGGTGAAGCGACGCAACTTACGCTGGTAGGTCACATGATAATGACAACATGGCAAATGTAGTACTGGATTACATTTATACTAATTAGAATGCTTGCAAAGTACTTATTCAGAATAATTGAGTATGTGATTTGAGACGCAGATGACTGTTGTATCAATTTAATATTGTTTTTCACTCATCATATGTGAAGTGGCGTTGTCCCACCAGTCCTTGCTTCGAACTCTCATCCATAGACGGCTTGTTTTGGGTGTTTTTACTGCATGATTAATATAAGCAGCCTGGCATAAGCTTTGTGTACTTGATGTCTCATCATTAGGACCCAAAATTCATATATATTAAGTGTGCTTTTTAAAACAAACACTTAAGTATGTGCAGAAAAATAGCAGAAAACCCTTTATATTCATGCAGTGTCCATGAGTCAAATGATCAATTCGGATTTGAAGCTTGTGACATTAATGCTTACATCAACCTGATCACTTTATTTAGCTTTTCATGCACGGATTCATCAGCTGGAATGATTTCAAACAAACGTTGTCCATGTAAATAATAAACATAAAAAACAATGCAAAATTTGGTTTCATGGATGTACAAATATATTTATAGCATATTTTATCATTTCATTTGAGGAAAAAGAATGTGAGGGACCAGTAGAGGTTTAAAACATACATTTAATGTATATAATGTTCAGTTGAATCTTGAAGGGGTCTTTATTGACATGGCCCCAATGAAACATCATTGTGTGCTGCTATAGCAGACAACATCCTAAAAACTCATCATACGAATTAGTCATTTATAAAACATGGCATGGTTTGGTCATTTTGTCTTTGGTTTAACAATAGATGGATAAAAATAGTGGCAAAAAAACAAAATCAAGCTCCTCTAAAAACAAGCTTATTGATTGAGAAAAACCTGTAAATAGAAAAGAAGAGTACAGTTAGTGCATGTTACGCCATCTACTTTAAGTACTCGTAAAATATATATATTTTATTTTGGTAAACTCACCTGTGCAATTGCCTATTTGAATGTGTGGCTCTCAGTGCCGCCACGTCCAAAACCTGAGGGCAAAAAGGTAAAAAATATTAAATATAACATAAATAAAAATAATAAAAACGAGGTTCATGAGAGAACTTGATATATAAAAGAATATATAACGATAAATAACGAATAAAAAAATAAAAGAAATAAAATATATATATATATATATATATATATATATTTTTTTTTATTCGTTATTTATTGTTATATATTCTATAACGTATATATACATATATAATATTCTATATATATATATATTTTATTCGTTATTTATATATTTTATTCATTTTATATATATATATGATAAATGTATGATAATAATAACAAATAAAATATGTAAATAACGAATATATAAATAACGAATAAAATATATATATATATATATTTTATTCGTTATATATTCTATAACGTATATATACATATATAATATTCTATATATATATATATATTTTATTCGTTATTTATATATTTTATTTGTTTTATATATATATATATATATATATATGATAAATGTATGATAATAATAACGAATAAAATATGTAAATAACGAATATATAAATAACGAATAATATATATATATATATATATTTTATTCGTTATTTATCGTTATATATTCTATAACATATATATACATATATAAATATTCTAAATATATATATATATATTTTATTCGTTATTTATATATTCGTTATTTATATATTTTATTCGTTTTATATATATATATATATATATATATATATATATATATATATATATATGATAAATGTATGATAAATAACGAACTTGAGTGCGCAAAAGACAAGACGTGAACTAATCGGTTAGCACGCTAATTAAAAACAAACTCTGGATAAGTAGCAGGAAGACATTTGCAATAAGTACAACTGGATAACGCAAGACATTTGAATACATTCCTATGATGAGAGAGATTTTAGAGTGGTCAGGTTCTGTCCCACATTAATTCCCAGTCCATGTGTTTATCAGGTGGAGCACTAATCTGTCATGTGATACTCTAGTTGAACAGTAACCCAGTAAAACAGAGCCATTGATGCATTGTAGAAACTCACCTTTAGGTCCAAAGAGTGCAGCGTAGCATGGGTTGTTACAATAGGGTTTCCCATCATGCTGTGAGGTGAAACACATCAGTCAGTACATTAATGGACTCGAACGGGGGTCGTTACGCAAGATCTTCTTCAAGACATAATACTCTGGCAGCCTAACCCCTGAAGTGTTTGTGTAAGGTAAAAGTATGCCAAAAGTTAACTGTACTCCATTAAGTCTGCCTGCAACATTAATCTAGCTCAGTAAGAGGTTGGCAGTGTGTAATCCTGCTACTGACTTACCTCTGCATGTGAGCCAGCCGACAGGGTCTTGCCGCATTTCTCACATTTCAGACAGGGTCTATGCCAGTCTTTGCCAAGTGATGACACTCTCTCCGCTGAAAATCAATGATAAACATCATTAATTCATAAAACTACATAAGAATAGTCCAGTTTATTTCAGAGCACTCCTCCCCCCTGCATTTTGTAGACGCTTTTATCCAAAGTATTCATTTCAAGGCAAATATTTGACCAGTTCCCAAGGAATTAAATGGTTTTAAAGGCATCAACCCCTTCCTCCTCCGGTGACACCCGTTCTTAGCCAAAATGTCAATTATTATTATTATGTTTTGTCTTCTAATCATTGAAAGTCACTGTAGTTCAGTGCAGTTTTGGACTCCATTGACTTTCATTGAATGGACAAAAAACAGTTCAATGTTCTTCAATAGATCTGAAGAAGAAAGAAACAATGTGGTTTGGATACAGGATACAAACCTGTTTCATACAGGTTTGGAACAATGTGAAGGTAAGTAAAAAATAAATAAAATGAACTAATTTGTGGATGATCTGTTTAAGATAAATATTTTGGTTAAGAATTGGCAAAGGAGCTTTATTTAATACATTTAAATGAATTGCATCACATATTTCAGTAATCATAAATTTGGTATCATTCGAAAGCTTAAAAACGGACAATGGAAAAATGGAAAATGGACAATGCTTTACCATGGAAACAGTCATTTAAATCCTTTTAGCATTCTCCCCCTAGTGGACATTGTCATATTTCATATTACAAAGATTATTTTAACTACTTTATAGACAACACCTATGTAATCATGACAAAATGCATATCTTCAGAAAGGTCTGAATCTCAAGCTTCCATATTTGGTGTTTTGTTTTGTGATAGAAATGATATTTGGACAGAAATGTATTAATTTGTTACAGCAGAATGCGACAAAAACAATTTCAATGGAATGTGTGTTTTTTTTTTGGTACAACGGCTAAACAAAATCTCATGGGAACTTCAATTTTTGTGATATCATCTTCAAATTTGGAACACAACTTGGTTAGATATACGGCTTTGATTTTACATCAATTTTAGAGTAAAAATATTTTTATTTTTATATAAAATAAAACTTCAAGAACAGTCCATTTGATTCACAGTAAATTTCAACTTTTTGCTACTTTAATTTTTTTTTAAGTGCTTTCACTTCAGCAACAATCTGATTGGTCAACAAGACCAAATTTAGGTCCATTACATTACACATGAATTACACCAATTTAAGTTTGAATAGTGCATTTGCTCAAAAAGGGGGGTGACTGTAAGGGGTTAACATGTTTGCTGAATTCCAAAGAAGTCAATGCAGAAAATGCCTAAATGTTTATTTCCATCTGGGCCAGATTAGGACGTCATCAACGACTTGGAAGAATCTAAATGATCACACATTAGCCTTAAAGTTGTTTTAATAAAAGAGTCAGGGGAACACAAACTCAATCAGCCATGGGAAAATGAGCTGATTTGCAGCCATTATGTAGTTCAATTAAAGTCGTGATGAGGTTTTAATGTCAGCAAAGCTCAAGCTGAAGTCTCAAGTCTGGCGGATCGTCTGTGCTACAAGTCTTGTCAGATTATTGTGTCCTCGACTCAAAGCAGATAAAGTCATAACAGCGAGAACATGGGTGGGTGTGGATGCCGTATGCAGGACACTCCCAAAGGAATTCATTCCTCCCTTTCCTTTTAAAAGGGCCATAAAGAAGTCTTTATCTGCAGCCCTCAGCAGAAAGATTTCTCCAAACAACCCTCATGATGAACGTCGTAAAAGAAGTGGGAAGGGAAGACAAAGTCACGCATGCTCCGGCGTCTCCATTGGTGCAAGATCGTGCCTTTAACGAGGGAGGTTTTTGGGCAAGCGTCTACATCTCACGGACGCCAAAATCTCTCTGAAAGCGTGACCGCTCTGAAAGATGTCAGATTTATGGCTTCAAGAGAAGAGATTCGTTTGAGCTTTTGGCATGCAGAATCCAAAGGATGACAAAGAGCAGATTAACAGTTCCCATCTGTGAAAAATGTGATGAGGTGATGGCAAAGACCCCAGACACCGAGTAACGCTTCATCCTTTATGTTGTAGTAGGCCGAGTGTTGAAGGATCACACATACACTACATAATTCCCATTGTTGCTATAATGGCGTACAACAGCTGTAATAAGAGTCATACTTATCCCAGCTCAGTCACACTACAGCGGACGACACAGGAAGCTCTTTTGTTTAGTACTGGACTGTGAACACATGATCCAGACATACTGGGAGAGTTGGATGCAGAATCAATGGTCCATGTGAGAAAGAACATTTCGAAAGGACAAACAGGGCAGAAAGGAATTCACCAGGATGGGTTTGGGCCCTTTCAAGGCTGCCAAGAAATAGTTTGGTCATCGGAGCCACACCTTAGACAGTAATTACTTAACTTCCCTCAGTCAAATACACTGAGGACACACTAATCTCTCTCGTGTAATGCTCTTTATCAATGCAAAGCGTCCAAGACTGGGTGTAAAGTCTACAACACAGAGATTTGTAATCTGCATCTGAATAACTGCTGTCTTTATTCAGCATTGCAACTGTTTTACATAACATAAAATAGATACTAGCCGGGTTTCCGTTGCAAAACTTTTGCGATGTCTTTTTAGTGTCCATAAAAAAATTTTGCGAAGGGACGGCGTTTCCATTAACTGATTGCTGATCACTTTTTGTCCTCTCGCAATGAGTCATTTGAAAAGCATGGCAGCGGATGTTCGTAGGTTTAAGTATATCTCAGTTATTTTCAATCGAAGGAGACGTAGGCGTGTTATCCGAGCATTAATGGCGAGTTTCTGGGTGTTTCTCCCTCATATCTGCTTCGAGGTCTTGATAAATTGTGGCTTCTTTGTTGTTGAGAATCCAGTATTGCTGTAATTCTTTTGTCTTTTATGAGTTTAATTGAGAACTCTTGTCTCGTCTTCTGTCCAAACTTTAAACGATGAAGGACTTTTATTTACTGCAGGTGACTGTAAATGCGGGAAAAACTTCCATTGGAGTTTTGCGAAATGTTCCTTTTTCGAATTGCCTGAAAAACCACCTTATGTAGTGTAAAAGTTTTTTGCGATATATGGGAGCTTTTGTGAAATTTTCCATTTTCCACTCGGCGTATTTTCAATTTCAGTTTTAATTTGTGCAATTTGAAAGGTAATGGAAACGCAGCTATTGTTACTCATGCAAAGAGCAAGTAATTGAAAAAAATTAAGTAATTAATTATTATTATTATGGATAATTATCATTATTAATATTACTATTTAATATTGTATTCAATTAAATTACTTGCTCTCTATTCATATCTAATTAATAACAATAAATATTTAAATACAAATATAAGAAAAGTTTTTATTTCTCAGAATAAACTTTCCAGATTAGCTAAAAATGTAAAAAAAAAAAAAAAAAAAACATATTTCCACTTTAAACTATCAAAACATTGCTCTATTAGTTTGAACTTTAGGACCAGCCGGACAAGACTCAGACCAATGGTGTGAATTTGGGGGCGGGACTAACTGTTTGACTGACCAATAGTAGAAGTTTGGGAAACCTGTTTCAAAACTATCATTAATTTTACAGATCCGTTTGACGTTGATAAGATTACACGCTTTATATATAAACTTGTAATTGTGATTAAAAAAAAATCTCTGAAAGCGAACCACAAAAAGTAGACTGTAAATAGCCATTGAGCCATAATTCAAAGTCAAAGGCGATTTACAGTCTAATTTTTGTGGTTCGCTTTCAGAGATTTATATATATGTATATATAAACTGAAATTACACTTCAGATCACCCACTTTTTATTTGCAGTAATGGCCGAGCAGGAAAATGGTTATTTTGATCATGCCAGTATCTAATCTCCATCTTGTATCTTCACGGTGGATTTTCTCTTTTCTATTTCTGAGAAGCTGTGGTTGTTAGATTGCTTCCATACGAACACTAAACAAGTCAGAGTGAAGGAAGACCAGCACCACATGAGGCAGTTTTGTGTGATGGAAAAGTTACAGGTTTAGAGGTGAACAGGATGGGTGATGGGGAGATGCGGTTTCTGGGCTTTATCTTTATCATTACTTCAGAAAAAAATTATATGAATAACAGAAACAACTTTCAAATAAACACTGATTATGAAAAACAAATTATGCTATACTTTTAAAGTGAAAACGTCTGTAACTCCACTGCTGGATGATTGAAACCCACCAAAAACAGCCTGGAATGTTTCTTTTGGCTAAGAATGTACTGTTAAATATCAAAAAAGAGGATGGTATAGTAACTGAAAGGACAAAACCCAAGAGAGTCTCAGTGGAGAAACTTCAGAAATAATGTCCATTTTCCCTAAATGCATTTACCATTTCATTTCTCTGTAATTCTTTGACACAGATGTGCGTATCATCTGACTCCAGGATGAATCTGAGCCAAATAGTAATGTTCTCTAAAAACTTTATCTTGTTGATTTCATGCTGAAGAAAATATTCAAATTGTTTGTTTGAATACGCAATGCAAAAAGGTTACTTTACAATTTAAAGCAGTATCTGACATTATCATTTGCATAGTTAGTCTCGCCTGTTCTAACCCCTTTTATGTTTTTATTATACATATAAATAACAATATAAATTACAGCTTCATAAATACATTTTCTGTTACTCTAACCACTCTATAGCAACATGCAACTCTATTAAGTCTAAAATTGTGTATTCAGACATTTTTTCCCACTCTGTGCTGTTTTATTGCTGCAAACATGTATGCACAAGCTATTTTGTAAAGACTGTTTTGCAAAAGTTTCAGGCAGGAAATACAGTCCACATGCAACAACTGACATGCAGCTCTCTTCCTGGTCAATCCCTCGTGCATTAAAACTAGTTTACATATTCATTTAAACATCAAAATATTTATATTAGAAATTATACAACAACATAGTAGAGTACTTTGACTTTCTTTTCATTCTTTCCCCCAATTTTTTTTTTTTTTTTTTTAAAGTAGCCTGTGTGTAAACATGAGTATTTCACAAGAGTCTTACCGAAGTACACTTCCTTCTCGCACTTGGGGCATTTAGGCATGTTTGTGGTGATTTAGATCCTCTGAGGAGAAAAGTCCTGCTTGAATAAAGTTGAGATGGAGTCCACCTGCACACAGCCACGCCTTTGGTTTGAGACCATCTACTCTGCAGCCTTATTTATAGTACTGTGGAAATAGTTTGCACACGGTGACAGAGAGAGAGAGAGAGAGAGAGAGAGAGAGAGCGAGCGAGCGTGTGCACGAACTCGAGAACGCGCCTTCATTCAACATGGTTTTACTCTGTGTATTCTGTAGGCTATTTATTTGGATTTTGATTAGTTTGCAGAAAGGATATAAACAGCGGAGATTCATTGTGTGTGTGAATAACCATTATCAGGTTTGCACTTAAAGCAGATGGAAATAGATGGAAATGTGATCCTGTGCTACAAAACCTTCCTTCCTTTTCAGAAGGATTGTTTTTTTTCAGAAGAGACCATGCCGAACGAGTCTTTCATAATCAAACAGCCATGCCTAACAGTCGTCACTAACCTGTGTGCAGGGTTGGGGAGTCACGAAATACATGTAACTTAGTTACGTATTTAAAATATAAAATTTGAGTGACTGTATTTCATTACAGGTACTTTTTAAATGGGTGGTAATCAGATTACAGTTACATCTGAAAAGTGTTTTAGATTAACAAAGTGATTACTTTGAGTTTTAATGTCATTTAAACAGCAATTGGTGATTCTCTGACTCTGACAGTCTGAAAAAGTTTCATCAACATTTTAATACTTTTAAGAGGGATCATAAAAATGTTGTTATTTTCATTTAGTACTGTCCTGAACAAGACAAAATGACTGAATTTATATAACAAATTGCCCAACTCTTAACTGTCCTGTCATGACCTGATGATCCACGACTGTTTTCATGTTTTGTGAGTCATTTTATAATTCACTCGTCACTGCAACTTTTTCCCACAATTTGTTTGCATTTCACAATTCTGACTTCTTATTCTCAAAATTGCGAGATTTAAACTCACAATTGCAAGTTATAAAGTCAGAATTAGGAGATTTAAACTTGCAATACTTGCAAAACTTTTTTTCTTGCAATTGTGAATTTAGTTTGCGAGTTTATATCTCATAATTCTGACTTTTCTCAATATTGCGAGTTTATCATAATTCTGACTTTTCTCAATATTGTGAGTTTATATCTCCTAATTCTGACTTTTCTCAATATTGTGAGTTTATATCTCATAATTCTGACTTTTCTCAATATTGCGAGTTTATCATAATTCTGACTTTTCTCAATATTGCGAGTTTATTTCTCATAATTCTGACTTTTCTCAATAATGTGAGTTTATATCTCCTAATTCTGACTTTTCTCAATATTGCGAGTTTATTTCTCATAATTTTGACTTTTCTCAATATTGTGAGTTTATATCTCATAATTCTGACTTTATAACTCACAATTTCAACTTTATATCACGCAATTCTGAGGGAAAAAGTCAGAATTGTGAGATAAAAACTTGCAATTACCTTTTTTGTGTTTGTTACACACTTATTAGTATTCCAAAGTATTCTAAAGTATTTAGATTAAGTTACTAAACTTGAGTAATGTAACGAAATACGTTACAAATGACCTTTTAAAGCATGTATTTTGTAATCTGTAGTGAAATACATTTTAAAAGCAACTACCCAGCCCTGCCTGTGTGTTTTAAAATAGTTTGTCGAATGTTTGTTGTTAGACTCAATAGAGCATGTATGTATATGTCTGCGAGTAGATTTTTTTTGTGAATGCCTGTCTATTTACATTTGGTAACATCAGTATATGACAGATCAAATATTTCCTGAGCGGATAGGTGTGTCTCTGCCCAACCCCTGAATTGATAAAGTGCACCATGGCAACTGCTCAACATGTTTTCAAGGGCAGTGAAATACATCATTGATGTACGCAGAACCATACACCCACATATTGATGTCATTTTATGGCTGTTTAACCAGATAAAATGATGTCTGGATCTATTCATTTATTCAAAAATATTTTAAAACTGTCATTCATACATGTAGAGACTTCAATACATGATCTACTTGCATTGATTCATGTATGAACATGTATGAAATTCACTTTGATATTTTGTCATGAAATGAAACATTCCAGGGTGATTCACATGTCCTGATTTCATAATGAACTGATGTCCTGATTTCATACCAATGAAATATTGTATAGTTATGTCATATGCGCAATTTTTTATATTAATAATGTTCGTGTAAAAAAAAAAATCTGTTTAGGTTGTGCAGCCAACATGAAGAAAGCCATAAAACAAGAGAATTTCACACTCATACTGTAACTCTGTGTCAGGGTCAATAAGTTTCAGAGTAGTATGGTATTTATAAATTAAAAGTCATGTTTTTTATGTTTTCTTTTATACTTTTTTACTTTTCCAAATATATGTGTACTCACATTTTAAAAAATCCCCAAACATTATTATAAACTTAACGGGACCTATTATGCCCCTTTTTTAGTCCCTACAATGTCACATATAAATAATACCTCACAGATAATTTATTATACCATGTTGTAAATACCAATTTTTGAGCGGAAGGATGATCATCCAAAGACCCCTATTCCTTCATTCACAGCTCCTCATCGAATACTCTGCCAAAAACTAACAAAACATCTGTTTGGTCGTTATGATCACGCTCAGGGACATCGCAGTTCTTCATCAACATGAAGGTTTATTATCTGCATTCGTTTTAAAGCCATATCAGTTTAAACTTCTGATATATGATTTTCTGCACACATCCGAAGCACGTGCACAGAAAGCTGCCTGTCAGACGGCGCGTCCTGTGAGTATCAAACTAAGTTCTCTTTCACGTCTTAAAGTGCTTAAACTGTCAAATATACACAAAGTTCACATGCACATGTTTGTGAACATAAAAATTAGGGACAGAAATCGAATGTTTATTTATGTGATGTCTGGACTGCTCACATCCAACAAAAAAAACACCTCAATTAACCCGTCGCCGGCAGTTTGATTGACAGGCGATCTGACCAATCATAACCCCAAATCCGCCATTTTGTACGACAAAGCAGTCAGGGGAGTTAGTAGATTAACTTTGCTGAACTTGAACATTAAAAGTTGTGTGTCCTCACGTCTTTCCGCGCTTGAAACGACATTCCTTCTGATGTTCATTCATGTTTATTTGATGCTATAAATGAACTAGTATGAAGAGATGATCGGTTCACGATCTACAGCGATCTGTCACGACACATTAAAGACGCACTAGACGCTATTTATTGTTTAGAATTCTTAAAAAAATTACAATATTTTAAATACGAAACTGTTTCATATGTCTGTCTACGCGTTGTCAGTGTCCTTTTTGCTATGTATTTTTCACTGCATGAGAACATGATGTGTGGCATGAGAGCGCATGGCTTGTCGGACATAGCAACAGTAACTAAAGGGGGCGGGTCTTTTGCTTTGTTTGACAGACATTCTTGTTGCTGCTCCGGCGTCGAGACAATGGCGGGCAGTGTACAACTCTCACAGGACGGGGTCTATGCTAATACGGCAGTGTCCGCCAACAGTCGTGGACATCTGTGACAAAGTGACATCTCTCTCTACAGAATCTGCAAACATGTTGTTCTGAGACACTGCTTATGATTTATGGGAATTAAAAAAAAAGGGAGTGGGTGGATATGTGTAGGGTAGGGTAGATGTGTACACAGACCGCCAACACACACTTATATTCAAAAACGTTGTGAAAGTGATTTTTGCACAATATGTCCCCTTTAATGTTGACATGAAATGGAATTGAGATCGTTTTGTGACGTATATCCTGCCCTTCAACAGAGAAAAATGTAGGGCGGGAGTCGCAGGACTTGATTTTGTCCTTTGGCAATTGATTGCATCATTGGATGGTTGTGGTTTGGTATTTCTGTGATGTCATATGAGTGACAGGTTGTCCCGCCCTCAGCCAGAAGAGACGTCACTGCAAGAGGGAGGGGAATTTATTTAGATGAAAGATTACGAGGGCACATGAAGAAAAATAATGTGGATGGATAAATCAATTTTAATAAACACTGAAATATTCAATACCTCCCCCGAAGAATCGCCTATTTTGCTTTCATTGTGACTTTAACATAGAAAACAATGTGGTCACAGCCTGTTGGACACCACTGTAGTATATTTGTGCACTAAATAGAAATATATACTGGATATATGCAGAATATGAATGATTCGCAGTATCTGTATGTAGCTGCAACACTCTCGCTGTCTCTTCTTTCCTGTGTTTGATTTATCTTGACATCTCTACCCTCAGCTGATCCCTCAACTATCGTACCACCCATGTTTACCCAGTCATGCCTGGCCACTTTTTCATCTCAGCAGGCTCCAACTGCCAGCAAACAACCCTCCGTTTCATCTCCAGCAAGCCAGTGTAAGTGCGGTCCTGTTCACTGGGCTTTTCCCAGTGTTACACCGTGAGGTTCACCATCAAGGATTTTCCACTGATCTTCATTTCCTCCCTCTGTTGACAGTAGATCCAGCTATCCATGCTGAGAGATCATTTTTCCAGCCAGTCTCGCCCAGCTCTATTATCATTGTGTGCTTACCATCACCAGAAGAGTTATCTGATCTGAGCACCCGCAGTGATCGCTTCCCCTAACTGTTTATTTTTAAACAGTGCGTAAGGATTAAGCTTTAAAGTTTTTAGATTGCCTACAGTAATAGAAGGGTTTGGCTTAAAATGGCTCGATCCTAGTGTTGGGGAAGCTAAAAAATCAAAAGTTGATCATTCTTATGATGTAGTTCGCGACACCACCCATATATCTTCAAGTTGTCTTCATCTGCAAAACATCCGTTGTGTACAAACATCTGATAAACCCCAGACAGCAAATTAGGTCTTGCCGACGTTGGGGCGCGTGTGCCTGCCCGACATAAAGTGCCTCGGTGAGATGTCTTATGGAGATCGGTAGCTAATCGGCAAGACATCGGGAAGATGGTGGCATTAGAATGATCGCCGACCACGAGCCGACGTAAACCCGACATAATTATGACCTATGCGGCACGATCCTATTAGAGCGGCGAAACGCATTCAGTGTTAAGTCAAAGGGAGCGAGGCGTCTGAATGCGTTTCGCCGCTCTAATAGGATCGTGCCGCATAGGTCATAATTATGTCGGGTTTACGTCGGCTCGTGGTCGGCGATCATTCTAATGCCACCATCTTCCCGATGTCTTGCCGATTAGCTACCGATCTCCATAAGACATCTCACCGAGGCACTTTATGTCGGGAAGGCACACGCGCCCCAACGTCGGCAAGACCTAATTTGCTGTCTGGGAATAACAAACCAAGTCAACAGTTAGCCTCGTTAAAACAACTAAACAAGACGTTTTTCTAACAAAATAATATTTTTCAATTAAAAAATAAGTACACAAAACAAAATAAACACATACAGGCCTGAAAACTGTGTGTTTGAAATGGATAAACATACCTTAACACAAGAGAGTCAACCGAGGCGATGATACTGTGTAGACTTGATCACGATCCACGCGCATAAAAACGCGCCACCTAAACGCCCCCTTGGTTAAAAAAAGGCAATATTTCCTTTTGTAAATCACACTTGAAAAATTCGACTCAAATGAAATGCAGTATAGATTTTGGCCCGCTTTAAAATCTTTTTAAAAAATTACGTTAAATCTAAACAAAATTTCCCACAAAAAAATATGTGATATGTTTTTTGAATCAGAACTCATTTTGTCGTTTTAATTGCATACGTTTTTGTTTTTTTGTTTTTTTTAACCTGTTTTGGACGTCTCATGTTTGTTGTATTATCATCATATAAATTGTGGCATACGGATTTTACAAAAGCTTATGTGGACCGACCAACGGTTGCGTAGATTTAGGCAGCAGCATTTGTGGGAGAAAAAAAAAAAGCGGGATCGGCAAAATGGGTCCTCACGGTTCCTCCGCCGATCTCTGGAGTGTGCATGAATTGGAGTGGCTGTAGACTCATCCCGCCGATGGTTTACCCACCTAAGTTTTTTGGTGTGCAGGGGAAAAAACCCCTCCGATACTTTGCCGCTGGTGCCCTCCAATTGCCAACGTTGGTAAGACCGAACGTGCTGTCTGGGACGTGAAAAATGGAAGTCAATGGGGCCCACCAACTGTTTGGTTACCACATTTTTCAAAATATCTCCTTTTGTGCTCAGCAGAAGAAAGAAATTCATACAAGTTTGGAACAACTTGAGGAAAAATGAGTAAATCATTTTCAATTTTGGGTGAATTGCCCCTTTAAGGTGAGTGTGCTTGATTACTGCCTCAGTTCGCACGGCCGAATAATATCACAAAAAACAGCGACGTAGCGTTTGAACAGCGCTCATTGAAAGCGGTTTCTATCATTCACACCAACAATGATGACTATAAAGATAGATAGCTATATTAGCATCCACACCAACGCACAATCTGTTTCCTCTAAGTGCGCGCTAGTTATGTCGTCTGCCGCTTTAAATGCTCGAGCTCTGGATGGATTCCGATTGGCTGTTAATGTTTTTATTGTTTATCAGCTAGAAAAAATCGTTTACAAAGTGATTCTTTATCATCTCTCGATGTCATTATCATTATAGTTATCAGATGCTGCTATCATTATGTTATCATTATAATATTGCACTTGATGTGAACACGCCTTAAAGGCAGGGTAAATGATTTGCTTCAAAACATTTTTTGCTCTGCTGGTTGAAAGTCTCTTCACATCCTGGGGGGATTCCAGAAAGCAAGTTGTGTGACATACATGGGTATGTATAAGAGTAAGTAAGCGGATAACCTCAACTTTCAGTTCCAAAAACAGAGGTAACTTTCAGGATCTGTTAGAAGCCATGGCAACTTACTCTCTGAACATAACCTGCAACAGTTAATTTGTCAATTGATCAATTGTCAATTAATTGATTGTCGTCATGCCGATTGATCTAAAGATGTGTATGGGGAAATAATGTTTCACGAGTTCACACTTACAAATAATCAGATAGAGTAATTAGTATGCATATTTGGCGTGCTGTCCGAGGAGAGGGGTCCGAGCTCGGTATTTGGTCCGAGCCCGGAGTACTCCCCCCGTACCCCCGTATTCTGGTTTAGGAAGTAACCAGGCAAGTGTGAGGAGACGGGGTGGTGGAGGGATGCTGAAACTGTCCAAAAGCATAGGTGAGTCGATTGCGTCGATATATATATAGGTCTTCACTCCTGCCGATTGGGCAGACATGTTGATTGCTGATTAATGTCAGCTGGTTGGAGTGATGTGATGATTAGTTAGATCATTTGAACGAATCGCAGACGCAATTGCTAATGAGAGACAGATATCAGTGTGCCGGGGATATAAAGAAACGAGGACATTTCATTCTACCGAACTACTCACAAGTGCTGAAATACTACTCATACAGGTCAGTTTATTTGATGAATTAAAACTGTGAGGTAACGCAGCGCTGTTTCACTTGCTCTAACGTTACACTATCATAATAAACTGTATTTGAGTGTGTTGAAGTTGTAATGTTTAGTATTAGTTTGTTGTCTGTATGAGATTTAACAGTAAGCTAGATCAACATTAGATTATCATACTGATAGATTATCATTTTGTCGTGTTGAGCTGTACATGTATCCTACATTTGCTCACCTCGTCTAATAACGTGCAAGTCGACGTTTGCTTGCCATGGTCCATAATGTTTGAACGAAACAACAACAGCGCGCCGCTAGACATTACGCAACTGTTCGTGTCTGTTGCCCTGGTTACTATGCAGTACAAGCGGAAACCAGGGATAACGCATATATTACGTCATTGACAATAATTGTGAATTTCTCTGAATTTAAAAATTCTTGGAAACATTTAGGATAATGTAAGTACACAGCTGAACGAAATATATAACACTGTGCAAGTGGTGTTTGGATATTTTAATCTAATTTTTTTTTTTTACACATTGTGCCTTTAATGGAGTTGCTTCTTCCAGTCAGTTAAGTTGCTCCGCAACACTCCCTCGGTCAACGGTCAAAACTTTCATACGTCTCTGAGGGAGCACTATTGTAATTTGTCTGGAAGCGAACATAAGCAAACTGGCGTGGTTCTCTTATAAATAACTTGATTTCCTGGAGTTATTCTCTCCAAATCTTCAGCATATCATGCATTTGTCATGATCACAGATCGTTTTGTAGCGTAGTTGTGGGAACCCGTTGCCAGTTTGATAGATCAGGGTGAGACCAGACAAGTGAGAGGGAGGAGGAGGAGGAGTGCGGTGAAAACAAACACAGACGTCTGTGATTAGATAATCAGGATCTGTGGAATAACAGTTTTCTGGACTGAACTCATCACGGCTGAACACAAAGGGAGGGCTGGGAAGCAGCGTGTTCTTTTTGTGAGCTCACAAAATGTTAAAGCTTGTCATTGAGTCAAAGCTTAGGAGGAAACACACACACACACACACACATAGAGTCTACAGACCTTGAGGGTGATTCTTTTATTGCCCCTTACTTTGCATCACATGTACACACAGCAGTGATGATGTCAGTGTGAGTGGGTGGTGATGTTGCCATAGTAACTCTGTTATGGGTGAGTTTTCTGATTGACAGCTGAAAGATTCTAATGTCTCTCAACATGTGATTTTGAAAAAATAAAATCACGGGCACGTTATTTATCCACACATCATTCTATTCATCTCCGGCTTACTGTACGAGCTAAAACACCTTCTCATCTACGATAATTGCAACAGTTACATGACATAAATATTTATCTTGGACAAGTTTCAAAAGGTGATAGATCGTTCACACAATCGCAGGATTGTTTAACTCGTACTTGTCAGCACGCGTATCGGTAAAAAGGCATATTTCTCTTAGAAATGTAACCTGTTTGTGTTTCAGCATGTGTTTATTTAAGAAATCGTGATTGAATTAGAATAAAATCTAAAAAATATGCGGACATAATCGGTGCACAAATGTGATCATCACAAACAATCATCATAAAGCTTCATTTATGGTGTGGCACAATATGGAAAGAATACAACTGTTTTCTGAAAGAGGAGAGGGAGCATAAAAAAAAGTTGTTTCCTTAGCAACCAGCCGTTATTTGTTGTAGTTTACTTCCTGTGCTATGGCAACGAGAAATAAAACAGGATATGATGAGCTTGCATGTGTTTGGAAGATTTTAACAGTGTTGCAAGCCGCTGCACTGCATGGCAAGGAAATCGTATCATCCCATGTCTGCTGAGCCGCAATACAAGCTAAACTTCTGTTTTTATTACCAGACAAATATTTAAACATGGTATCAGCGTAATCCATTTGGTTAGCCCACTAAAATGGCAAGCATTTTATTCATGCAAGAACAGAAGAGAAACTGACACCGTTAGTAAAAGAAAAAGGAAAGAACTGCTTGTTTCTTTGCACTTCCAGTGTAATTATTGTGAGATTTAACTGCATACTCTGTGCAGGAGTTTCACAAATCCCCTTATTTACTACCGCTAAAAGTTTATAACACTGAGCTGTTCATGATTTGGCACCGGTTTGGCATTAAACGCCCGTGTTTCATGCTGGGGTGTAATTGCTATTTCTTTTCCAAGGTATCTGTTGCCTGAGCTGATGAGGATTTTTCCAGTACAATGGGCAAATGTTGAGAGCGTATGTCACGTGAAGCTGAGAAATGTGATATAATCACTGGCAGACAAACACCAGCTGGGCGAGAAGCGAGTCCCTGCTGGCCTTCAGTGAGTATTAGTGCTGGGTGAATGTAACTGGGTCATCCTACAGAACGGCTCACTTTTGTGTCCCTCATTAAAGGCACAGTATGTCAGATTTTTGGATTAAAAAGTCCAAAAACCACTATAACAATGTTATATATTTTGTTGATTTGTGTACTTACATTAACCCAGATCTTTCCAAGAATGTTTCAATCCAGAGAAATAAACCATTTTAATCAGGATACAGACCGTGTCCGTGTGTCACACCCGTGTTACCCTCGATTTCCGGTTTTATTTTGTAATTAATGAGCAATTACCCTCGCACACCTGTAGGTAATTAGCGAAGCCCGTTTCCGCCACTAAAAAAAAAATAAAAAGAAGATTATCGTGACTTTTTATCTCAGAATTCTCAACTCACTGTTCAATTTTAAACTCACAATTGCGAGATAAAAAGTCATAATTTTGACCTTTTTTTATATCTCGCATTCTTACTTTAAAACTTGAATTTGTAGGTTTATATCACGCAATTCTGACTCACATCTGTGAAAAAAAAGTTAGAATTGTGAGATAAAAAGTTGCAATAATCTTCTTTTTTTTTTCAGTGGCGGAAACGGGCTTCCATAGGCAATAGGTGTGTAGGAGAGAGGACCCAAAAAAAACAAAAAAACCGCAGATAAATAGAGATATTTTTAAAAAATTATTTATAGCAACATTTTGGTCCCATGAACTTCATCAGGCATTTCCAGATAAACTATTCAAAGCACACAAATATATGAAATCTACTCAACTCATGACCAATCACTGCAAAGAACCATCAATTATCAATCACAATCAGTGACATAATTACAAATTCCTCATCAACAAACAAATGGGAAAAAAAAAAAAAAAAACTTGAATAATAATAATATATATTTTTATTTTATAGAATCCATAGAAATACCAAAGACGCTTTATTAGACAGGGGAAAAACTGTTTGGATATATTTATAGACTGAAAACTAATCATTGTTATATATCTCAACATGTTTAATCTTATTGTTTGAATCTTGTTTTCTTGATTATGATAATATGATATTCTAATATCGATCTCGCTTACTGCTGTGTGCAACAATTGTCTCGCAGTAGCTGCCAAGCGAACGCACAGAGTAAAGTTATAACATCATTTTCAACACACTCAAATGTATCTAATATGATAAACAGAGCTGCGTTACCTCAAACTCATGACTGAAAAAACGGAAGCGGCTCCTGTGACATAATGAAAGCTCTGACTACAACATGATACAAATAAGGAAAGCACATGGCAAAAAATAAACATGATTATGACTATTATGATTACTAATGATGACTTCATCATTTTTTAGAGAAAGAGGAAATAGAGGAAATCTCCTTTTGTTTTGATTGTTCCCTACCAACAAAATGTCAACCCTGTTACCATGATTTTGTTGAAACAATTGCTTATTTAAAGGTGCATTATGTCATTTTTCTACTGCTAGAGGTCGCCTATTCAAAACAATGGCGTAGCTTGATGACGCCAAGTTTGAGCGAGGAATCTTGGGACATGCGGTCTTCACCTCACAGCCGGCGGAAAAGAATCGGGATGGGACTCGGGCAGAAATCATGTTCATGGATGCGATTATTAATGTTACTGTAGTATGAAGCAGAGCAGGAGCGAGTGTTGTGGAGCTGAACGAGAGACGAACGCGACACACGCCTCGAGAGCGACGGGACTTTTATTATGCTATCGTCGCTGCTTCCGCTTTTCCGGTCATGAGTATGAGGAAATGCAGCTCTGTTTATCATATTAGATGCATTTGATGTTATAACGTTACTCTCTTGTTCACATATGAAATGCTGGATGGCTTGTGTAAAGTCATTTTAAAATGTATTTTAACGTATTTTTAGATATTTTACTATTTATTTTTATTTTACGTATTGCAGCTTTAAAAGTGGATTTTATTTTTTAAAGTCTAAAACAGAAATACGCTGTATTTTATAATATTATATATTCCCACTCAAAGTCAAATTACAAAAATTAAGTACACCTGAGTACCGGACTCATTTTTATTTTATTTTTTATTTTATTTTTATTTTATAATATTAACCACAATCTCAGTGAAGTGTGATATCTGAACTCTGAATAAATGTGAAAAAAAAAAAAAATTAATAAAAAAATTTGCAAAAAGTGAAAAATACTCAGACAGCTGATGAAAGTCGAGCATGCAATGTAATGTGAAATCATCAGACAAACTGTCAGGTTTCCATGCACAGTTTCTGTTTTCACTCACTTGATAGGTAGTCTAGCAATAGGTAAATCAAAAGTAATCTATCCGACTTTACTTTGGCTCTACTCTACAGCAGCGAAAATTACTCGCACATGCCACAGAGCAACGGGTTGAAAAGTCCTGTCGTATCAAAAGAAAATACTGAAGACAGAAATGTTACATTTTGCAGGATTTCAGAGGAAGATCAATAAGCCTCAAAGTGCATTTACTGCTGGATTACCGCCTCAAAAGCACCACAATCATCCACTCTACTGTGGCCGTACTCTTTCTTGGCCATAATATACTACCATAAATCCATTGATACAAAATCAGACATAATATTTGGGCAGACCACATATCCACACGGTTTCCATTATGAGGCCACCAAGCCACACATGGCATAGATCAGTAACACAAATTACCAGGAATACAGGTTTATTGGTAAAGCTTTGAACTTGGGGATTTTCTTCACCATGTACTTGCAATAGATCTCCAATGCTCCTACTTTTCAGGCAGGCAGTTTCCATTTGTGTACTCTGGAGTCTTCATTAAATCAGTTTATCAGCACGGAAATGACTGTGGTTGCAATGGAGAGAGTTTGGCGTGGGATAGACGGGCTATGTCATAATGGAGTTAGAGGCTGAAGGAAAGCAGAACGGACAGGAAAACGACTGTACGGTAACCATGGCAACCTACCACTGTTATCCGGTGTCCGTTTCATAATCCGAAACTTTTAAGCATTTAACACCTACCTGTAAAATAAACCCGTGAGTAATAGAGTGAGAAAGCTGTCAGCGCACTAAAGAAAAAGATTTAAGTATAGTAAAACTTTTATTTCGAGCCAATGCTCTGGCATGCCTCAGTATAAACTAGAATGAACGAAAGTGGTTTTATATGGAAACTGTGCAATTTAAGAATCACAGACTGTAGGACAGCAGGAAAATGTCCCGCGGATCAGTATCCTGGAGAAGCGATCATGCTCTTCTACTGTATCTGGCACTGCTCCATCATTGTGCTGTGACCTAAGGGAAATGTTTAAGCCATTACGTCGGAGATGGGTTAATGTTTGTTCTTCTCCAAAAGCCTCTTTGTGTTAAAATCATTTCTACAATGAAATGGAATGGTTCATATTTGAAGGGTGTAGTGGAAATCTTTATGCTGATAAGGCTCTTAAAGATTTTGGCTCCTAATATTATAGTGGTTAAGTAATCATTAAATATTAGGCTGGGGATTCTGCGGTCGCTTGTTTGTGAATACTGTTGTCGTTATAAAACCGGCCCATTAAATATGGCATTACTGTGGAAACGGCTTGTAAATCTATGTCGTGAAATAAAGGTCTCTGTGGGGAACAGGAATGAGAAACGCAGAGTTTGGACTCTAAATCACTGCAAATCTGTCGTTATGCCTTACATATAGAAGACAGTGTAAGTCCTCTAAACTGTCTCTGATTATTAAAACAAACCCATGTCTATAACACTAATTGACGACAGTCCTCGAGTCCTTCCTCACTGTTTGTATCTCTGCGCTTATTATCTGAGACAGGGATAGCTGCAGGTCGGAGTAATGGCCATGCCGAATGGGGCGTTCTGAAAGGTAAAGAATGCTACACCAAAAACTAACCCCTAAAGCCCCTGATATACTCACAGCAAAGGTTTTTTTGTTTGTTTAGGGGTAGGGTTGTGACGAGACCCCTATCCCACGAGACGAGACACGGGATTGGGTTCACGAGACGAGATTTTTATAGTATTTTTAAGAAATCCTCAATAATGAAACGTATGAAGGGAAAATAGTCTTTTATTCAACTGAAAATCATAAAATGCAAAAATGTTGGTGCATCTTGAAATCAACTTGTAATGCATGTCATTTTACTTCTATTTTAATGAATTATTTGCAGTGAAAACAACATGCAAACACTGCTAAATGTTTTGCCACAAAATCAACCAATTGTTTTCTGCCCTGTATAATTTCACATGAGAAATCTCACTGAACTTCTTTCTAAAATTAAACAGTATAAATAAAATAAACATATAAATAAAAAATTCAAATAACACTTTAAGTGTCACTTTAACTGCAGTACAAAGTTGACTATTTCCCAGTCACTATTGATAGTGTGACTGTAATTGTTATATATCTCTGCGTACACCGAGAAGTCCAACCATTAGCAGTAACAGCGATGCTTTCTGCCTCTTTAGGGGCCGTTCACATATCGCGCCTAAAAAAGCGTGAAAAGTGCGGCTGCGTCGCTTCCTCCTTCTTTTGCAAGCGTTCATCTCGCCGCGGCACAGGTGCGCCAGGAAAAAACGAGCGCGCCGCACTGCATGCGCGTCGCGACCGCGTCGCTTCCATTTTGAGCAAATGAAAATGCGCGCGATATGTGAACTAAGAGTCTGTACAACCTTGGCTGAGGTGTACGGCATAGTTTTCTTACAATGTTTACATATTGTTTGTGTCTTGTGTGTTATTCTTTCGCCGTTTATTATTTTTACTGGAAAACCAAAATGTTTCCACACAAACGATTTGAAAGTGGCGGGGGCATCTTCAATAATAATTTCACCCTCACACTGATAGCACGACGAGACGACTTTTCACCTCGACGAGAAATCTCGTCACACCCCTATTTAGGGGTAAAACGAAGTTCGAAATATGTGAGCAGTGATATACTGTTATCGAAGATCTGACGCCGCACTGCTGAGAGCGGCATTTAGATGAATAGATTCTAAAGTGTGCACACAATGGACACTTTTATCCCATGTGGGCACGGGAGAGGATTTGTGAATGGCGGTGAAGCGAAGCAACTGACGCTGGTAAGTCACATGATAACGACAACATGGCGAGTGCAGTACATACAAATTACATTCATAGAATATAGTACATATAAAGTAATTTCGGTAACGCTTTACAATAAGGTTCATTATTTAACATTAATTAACAACATTAGTTAACATGAACTAATAATGATCTGCACTTCTACAGCATTTATTAATCTTTGTTAATGTTAATTTCAACATTTACTAATGCATTATTAAAATCTTGTTAACATGAGTTAATGCACTGTGAACTAACATGAACAAACGATGAACAACTATATTTTCATTAACTAACGTTAACAAAGATTAATAAATACAGTAACAAATGTATTGCTCATGGTTAGTTCATGTTAGTTAATACATTAACTAATGTTTAACTAATGAACCTTATTGTAAAGTGTTACCGTAATTTCTTATTCAAAATAACTGTCTTCTCAAGAGAGTAAGTGATTTTGGATGCAGTCAGTGAATTTATGAGTGAGTCATTGAATCATTTACTCAACCAATTCGCTCAAATACAATGATTCATTCAGGAATGTAACACCAGTATTGTGTGTTGCTCTTAGATGGAATGATTAATTCTGCTGTGGCTTTTATTTGGAACTATTTTCACTGGCAGAGAAACTGTCTAAATGGTAAGTTACTAAATATTAACTTCTTGTTTATTAAACTGTCGCATAAAAGAAATGATCAATCTTGTAACTGTTCTGTTGTTCTTGATGTCAGCGCGACTGATTTTTTAGAACAGTAAGATTGCGAGATATTGCTTAAATATATTAATATTGTAAAATGTCCAACCAAAACTACACAGGGCCTGACTTAAAACAAAATTATTGATAGTAGCTATTCTTTTTGATATTTGGCCAGTTACAAAATGTTTATTCAGTCGCTCTATTCAAAGGTAGATTTATTACTTGCTGTCTTTGTCGCTGATTAATGCAGTGGTGAGTTTCAAGCCACTACTTTACCTACTATCACCTATCCACTTTTTTAAAAAAGTTGACATTTTGAAAAACACTTTTACCACAGGGTGGATTACTTTCCACAACCAGCGTTTCTGACTCATTGTAGAGCTGAATGGCCTGACTGGGCACCGTTCTCTCTGCAATTTGAATCAACGAGTGTGGTTTAATTTCCGTTCCGCAGGTTTGTGCATCTTCTGATCTGGTTCTTTGTTGGCTGCTGTTTTAGTTGCTAATCAAGTGCTAATCACATGTTAGCGTACAACAGATCAGGAGAGCTTTTCTTGGGTCAACATTTTGAGGGCCCATTTGTCTTTTAAAATTAGAATCAATGCTAAACAGAGACCTCACTTTTCTTAGTGGCCCCTAGTTATTATTAGCCTAATCTTTCTCCAGGAGCAAATAAGAGGGGGTTTGATTTAACATGCCTGTTGCATCAAAGTAAAAATAATATATGAAGAAATGTTCTGGAATGCTGAATGTCTGAGAACCTTCTATTTCTATGGAAACCGTTGCTCAACACAAACAAATGCTGATTCGCTCTCCAGACGTGAAAAGAAAAGAAATGTTTTCCCAAAGGAAAGAGTTGGACCAAAGGGATCCTCTGGTGGGTTTATGTGGGAACTCTTTCAGACCACTGAAGAATTCAGCCAAGTCAAAGAATAGCAGAGCAGCTGCTTTATCTATCGCAGGACATTGGGCATATTCCAGTCTGCCTGTAAATCATATTTTTATAGTATTTATCAGTGTATTTACTGCTTCTACAAAACTTGACAGAGAAAAAAAAAACTAATAAAAGACTAATATTAGAGTCTCATTGACATTTTTGGCCCTTCAGTACTCTATACTGTTGCTATAGATTGCTTAATATTTTGTAATGTGTTGCTATCCATTTGCCAAAGTTTTCAATTGACCCTTCGCAAAGACCCGCCCCCTTTAGTTACTGTTGCTATGCCTGACAACCCATGGGCTCAGAGCAAAGAGGACACTGACAACATGTAACAGTTTCGTATTTAAAATATTCTAATTTTTTAAAGAAGTTTAAACAATAAATAGCGTATAGTGTCTCTTTAATGTGCCGTGAACCGATCGTCTCTTCACACTAGTTCATTTATAGCATCAAATAAACATGAATGACATGAAGGAATGTTGTTTCAAGAAAAAGAAAGGAAAGATGTGAGTACACACAATTTTTCAAGTTCAAATTCACCAACGTTAATCTACTATTAAGGATTCGGGTTATGATTGGTTAGATCGCCTGTCAATCAAACTGTTTGCGAAGGGTCAGTTGAAGTCTTTGGGATTGTAGGGTACACAATGTATGATGTTGTATTAGCAGGGTGTTGCCTCTTTGGCTGCTGTACACTTATTGGTTTTGGACTTGATGAAGAGCACTGCTTTGGCATAGATCATGTCTTCCCATGATTTTGAGGTTATTCTACAAAAAAAAAACATAGAGGTCTTAAAAGAAAAATGTCCGTGAACTCCCGTTTGTCACTTTATTAGTGTGTCTAAATCAGTGTGTCAACCATTTTAGTGCGTAACTGGGGAACAGATGAGGAACATCAAACTAAAAGACTGCAGGAATGGAAAAGAGTCTGGGTTGGATTAATGTTGGGAATGCGGCCCAGTTTAGATGCTCAGATGAGGAGACAAACACATAACAGGAAGTTCAGTGACAAAAGAAAGGAAAGATTGAGGGAGAACTGAGGAAGGGCCAGAACTGTCACATAATCAGTTTTACAGCTTTTCCTCATTTCTTCAATGGACGAAGGAAGTTACGGTCTTCAACTAGATTGTTTTGAAGTAGAATGGCATGGCTGTCCAACTTGATTAAGTTGCCTTCATAGTCTTTGATCTGTTTTCAACACCGATTTTTCAGAATGTCATCCAGTTTTGTGTGTACTCTGCCTTTAGCCTGTCCTACTATAAACTTTGCAAAGTCATGCAAATGCTGTCAGAAATTTCGGTTGTTGTAGGCTTTGAGTAAGTATGCCTCAGTGGACCTTGAACGCCAGAAACTGTCAACAACCTTGCGTGCCTTAAAAATGGTTTTGGGTTTCATAACGCGGGACATGTAATTGATTCTGCACAGCACATTCCATGAATATACACTTTGATGTCCCATGACTTCTTTTAAAGCATTAAAGCATTAAATTCTTCACAAAGAAAGAAACCTTTCTTAAAATGGTGCCACTCAGGAAGACCCTTTATTTTGCACCCTTATTTATTTTTATTGCAATATTTCATGTAAATTATTCATCTGTGCACATTTTTTTAAAATCCATGTGCCCTGGTAATCTTTCATCAAAATATCTTCCCCTCCCTCTTGCAACAACATCTCTTCTCTGGCGGGACAAGCTGTCACTCAAATGAGATCACAGC
The DNA here is from genome assembly GCA_038088235.1 of Zacco platypus. Taxonomy (NCBI): domain Eukaryota; kingdom Metazoa; phylum Chordata; class Actinopteri; order Cypriniformes; family Xenocyprididae; genus Zacco; species Zacco platypus. The sequence continues at coordinate 28,356,258 of CM076069.1, forward strand.
AATAGCAAACCACAACTATCCAACGATCCAATAAAATTTTTTCTCTTTCAAAAAGTCGTTCCACTCAGATGTACGTCACAACAGGGAAGAAAAGACCCGCTTCATGCCAAATTTAATTTGGACTTTATTTGTGGAAAATGCCACACATGTTAAGCTCAAAGCAAGACTCACCATTGTAAATGAAGCACCACAGACCGAAAAGAAAATCCACTTTAAGAGATATCAGACATGGTATTAGTTTCGGATTAGGCTTTTTAAAAAAATTATTATTATTATTATTGTGTGTTCTCATGTTTCCATTTTTCCACCCGGTATCCTCTGTGAATGTTTTTCCATTGTTTTTTAAAAGTCTTATACAAGACTACAATAGTCAAACCGTTCCAGCTTGAGAAATGAAAAGACAAAGAGCATATGGCTGATCTCTATCAGCTTTATGTTTGTCTTAACTGCACAGAACGGTTCTCAGAGTCTGGTCATCTACAGTATGTGATTTTCCATGAAACAGATCCTTTAGATCAGCGATTCCAAACTTTGTACCTCAGGGACTACTTTGACATATTTTGATTTTGCTTTGTAAAACCTAAAATAAAAATTCCCCTTTTAAAGGTACAATATGAAAGATATTTGTATTAAAATATGCAAAACCACTAGAACAGTGTCATACATTTTGTTGACTTTGACGATCCAGAATCATTGTATCGCCAATCAAGAATCGATGTATTGTCCCAGCCTTAGTAATTACATTATCTCAAATGTTTAAATCCAGAGTAATTTGTCATTTTAACTACTGGTGTCTTTGCGCCACCGGTCAATGGCGTAATATCCTGTCAGTAGAAACTTCCTGAAAAAAAATGCGTAAGTAGTAGTTGTAGCACCAAAGCTGATGATCTCTGGTAGCTTCTAGCACAGGGGTGTCCGAACTCGGTCCTGGAGGGCCACTGTCCTGCAGAGTTTAGCTCCGACTTGCCTCAACACACCTGAATGGAAGTTTCTAATATCCCTAAAGGCCTGGGTATACTTCATGTCTCGTGCATAGTCGAGCACGCAAGCCTTTCAAAGTATACTCCTTTGGCCATGAGAGACGTGTTTTGCGTATGCGCACTACAGCCCAATGAATAGTTCGGCCGTCCACACATCCCGTCTGCGTGCAGCCTAATTTTTGAGACCGCACACAACAGAAGCACAGCAGTCCACTGGATAGTGCGCACACTCCAAAACATTTATTTTCTGTGCTCACGGCCAAAGGAGTATACTTTGAAAGGCTTACGCACTCAACTGTGTGCGAGACGGAGAGCAACGCGGAAAATGGAGTTTAAAAACGACCAAAGTATACGACCTTGATTAGCTGGTTCAGGTGTGTTTAATTGGGGTTGGAGCGATATTGACAAAAAATGATATCTCGATATTTTCTAGGATTTTTCCGATAAGGATGTTTTGCATCATTCAAAAATGTTTTATTGTACTAGCTCTCCAAATGTAATTGGTGACAGAGTTTGTTATATATTTCCATCTGTCGCTTTTTCTGTTGTAAGGAACTGTCTTGCTGAATGATTCAGCCAACGTTTGTTGCGTGTGTGTTTTTGATTTTGCTCTGTCTGCTGCAGTGTTCAGATGACTCCCAAAGCTTTTCATAATCCTCATATTAGAACTGCACGATTTATCGCGTTTAAATCGGACGCGATTTGGCAAAGGCTGTGATTATTTAATGCGCAGCTTGTCAGAGCTGTACGGCTCTGTGATCAGTAGTAAATGCTTCTCCATCTGAAAGCCAGAGGGCGCTCTTTTGCGCAGAATCTCAAAATATGCCCTACAGCAGAAGAAGATAACACAAATCAGTGAATTCATGAACACTTCATGCTTCGTTTTGATTGGTTTCTAAAAATGAGTGAAATACTCGATAATATGATTTTGCATATCGTTAAAACATCAATTAAGATACTATCGCACACCCCTAGTTGGAGCTAAAGCCTTAATTGTTTGTTTCATACATTCGTGATGGACCACAATTATTCATTATCGTTTGCTGTTGGATCTGTCACCAAAGATAACCCTAAAAAGTAAAAGCGGATGTGGAGGTGAACACTACAGCTCCCATGATTCCACACTCCTCCACCGCGCCATCAAGCTACATCTTTGTTATTGTTTTGAATAAGCGACCTCTTACATATTGTGCCCTTAAATTATTAAAATAAATATAACTTTTAAAAAAAGTAATATTTTGATAAATATTAAAGAAACAAAAAAGTCAATTATCGCAAAGTAGACCCTGACAGAATAATCAGGATCCTGACGTGGCACAAAGTGGTGATGATTCACCACAGCCCTGAACAGAGAGAACAATGTGTCAGACTCTCAAATGTGCAAATCCTCTGGCCTTCGGTCCTTATTGTCGCAGGGTGCCATATTCTCAGATCTCTCTTTTATATTCTCCAGTTTGATATGTCTGCCAGCTCACCTGTGCCGCTCGATCACAATTGTGGGGCGATGACGGCGGAAACATGAGATAGGGGTTCAGTGTTTAGGTAATGCTGTCTGGGCTCAGGGCTATTTGACTTGCATTCAGCTCTTTCATCATTGCTGACATTGTGAAAATCGGGGCTTACGGTGCTAAATATCAGCAATGTGTTTTTCCCTACAGGCTGGAATGAGACGAATACAAAAAGAAGGGAATTTCCCATGGTGCACCAAGCATTCAAATCCCAGTAACACATGTGACGCATCAAGGCTGCACTTGCAGATTAAGAAAGAAATTTAGACTTATAAACATGAAGAGTTTTTAAGCCAGTGCGGATGCACATCTGTATATCATTACGAGAGGAAAGAAAAGAAAACACATTGAGCAATGAAAGAGACTTTGGACTATTTAATAATATACAATAAAAGATTGTTTTAGGCAGGTCAGTGCTGAAATGTGTGACAGTGAAGGATAGAGAAATCATTGACATTGCATTGATTTTGCAGTGAAAGTTGTTGAATGATTTTATTTGTTGAATTACAGATGCATGGAGAGTTTTTCTGCGTGTCCAGTGAAGTGCTACTTCATAGGAAGCCGGTAATGTTTTATTAAAAGCAGACATTGCGTTCACCCTGCGCATGACATTTAACAATTTAATTATCTGGGATAAACACATGCAGTTAGTTAATGTGCAAATTCTACGGGAGCCAAATGATGACTTCATTCAGGATAGAAAGCAAACTTTTAGCAAAAAGGCTGGAGGCATAAAGGCTGGGAAAAAGATAAAAAATATGAGGCTGATACAACTGTCCTGATATAATGAAGAAAGAAAGCCTAATTAAAAAGTTGAATGTGGTGCAACAAAGTCATGTAGTACAACCAATATGCAAAATATGCGTAAACAAAAACTTAAAACAGGAAATTATATTATTGAAAAGACCCATTTAAACTGTCATGACTGTCAAGGTCAGTTCAAGTTGTAAATGTCCAACTCCAAAAACGTAATTAATAATAATCCATGGTATTTGTAAAAAAAATAAATAAATACAAAAAATTTGTACACATGAAAAATGTATTTTGAAATGCACTTATATATTTAAAAGTATAAAGCTTCTCATTCATAATCATTAATTATGAGTATAAAATAGTGTTACATTGAAAATATACCATAAAATATATAACAGCAGGAACTTTCCCTAGGAATTAGGGACTTCGGGATGGTACTTGGTCCCTGCTTGAGGCTTCCATAGAGGCATATACCTTTGCTTAAAGGCAGAGACGACTGTGTGCATATTTACAGTGTTTGAATCGCTCCCTATCCCCTATATCAGTGTTTCCCAACCCTGTTCCTGGAGGCACACCCACAGTCCCTCATCTGACCCCTTTATTTTCAATCTTGGAGTTTCTGCTGATGAGCTGATGAGTTGATTCAGGTGTGTTTGATTAGGACGAGTTGCAAAATGCTTAGTGTTGGTGTGTCTCCAGGAGCTGGGTTGGGAAACACTGCCCTATATAGTGCACTATTTGCCATTCACCATATAGAAAATAGTAATTGTGTGAACAAGTGACCGATTAGTGTAGGGGGCGGGACGCTTCAGATTCTACAGATTCTAGACAGCATTTGAGTGGACAGAAAATCTGATGAGAAGCTGAAGTGAAGGGTGATGTCATCAAAACCGCTGATCCATATTGGCGGAAGTGAGAGACTGTAAGTTTTGAACGCTTATATCTTCTAATTTTTCTTCTTTGGCATTGTTTTGAAGCGCACTAGCTTATAGATAACAGTAAGGGTAACATATTCATACTTAAATTTTGATTTCATGGAGACTTTAACCCTAAAACTCAGGGAAGATTTATATAATATTGCTAAAAATAAATTGCTACTTGTTTATATGGAGACCATAAATGAAGACCTCCAGAGCATTACACAAACAAACAAACAAACAAACAAAAAAATGGTATAATAAGAATCATATCTTATTCGATTGAGTCTAACTTCACTAAATGCTTTAGCAGGAATCTGTGAAGTAATTCAATTCAATGGAGACGACCCCAGTCAACCCTGAGCTGACGTAATAGGTACTTTTGATACTGATTTTGGTCCTAGATGTAATTTAGTGACCTATTCAAACTCCACATACCACAGTCTCTTTATTTAGGTGAAAACCATCTGTTGAATGAATCTATGGGCATTTCACTGTATAGGAAAATCTCTGTTTCAGAAATAAAACTAAGCAAACACTCATTCAGAGCGTGATGAAAGATAATATTAAGAATAGGTGCAAATTTTTCCACTTTTTTATGTGTTTCCACCCATTTATGCCCAGTGCCGCCCATGGATCTGGCCTTTATTGCTGGGCAATGTGATGAAGAACTATGTAAACTTACCTGACAATAGCCAAACTGTTCCAAGTTAAGAAATGAAATGTGCAGCAGACATTAGCCATCTGGTGGATGAGTTTATACTTTTCCCCCCACAGAACTAGAAGAGGAAATTAAAAGCATTAAGCAAATGTTTATTTAAAAGTACATTAATATATATATATATATTAATTGAAAGCCTTTATTCTGCACCCAGAAATCTGTACTACAGTTTTACCCTCAAGGAATGAGTACAAATATGTTTAAATGATGCTCTATCTAACAAGAGTGTTGACAATTTGGCTGTTTTTATTTATTTTCACAGAAGCTTTTTTTTTTTTTTGAGTAGTTTATTTCCAGTCATGGAGTTGAGTGAGTTTAAAGCGTTTGGGAATGGATCGGAAGTGTATCCTGGTAACCAAATTGCTCCCTTGTGTAGGGCAGGAGCCACTGTCCAGTCAAGTTAAAGACAGAACTGCAGTAGGTTCTTACCAAATTTGGAAGATGAAGAAATTATGGCCTATAGGAATGCTCAAAACAGTATCATGTAATCTGCTGAAAGGCTACAGCTTGTAAAGGAAGTTTCAACAGAAAAAAAGTTTAAAGGAATGTACGGTACTACAGTGTTTTGATTAGCATGGTGGTTGAGAGATTTCAGCCTGGGGTGATTTTTAGCACCTTCACATGATGGATGAAATGAGGCTTTACCAGTTCTCAGGGTGTAGGCAGAAACTGTAATGGCTGCTTTACTCCAGTTATGCTTCACAATGATGTCAGGGTGAAACTCCACAGCAACCGACTCTCAGTCAAATACCATGTGTGTACAATTATTACTCTTCCTGTGGTTATATACAGTTACCTCAAAAAGTATCTGGACAGTTATACCACACTTAAAAATGAATGAACTCACTTGCTTTAGATAACCGCATTGGCAAACTGGCAGAATATCAAGTGGCATTTGCAAAAAAATGATGTTAAAGTGGACAAAATCTGACTTTTTCTGTGTTTTAGTGCTATAACCAGGTCCCTGGTGCATCTACGAATCCAGAAAACATGAAAAAGGACAATGCAACTTGTTTTGGTAAGCCTTTCTCTGCAAGCATGTTAAAAAACCTGCCGCTCAGATTTCGCTCCCAGAGATATAAGAAGGGGATCTTATTCAAACATTACCACCCCTTAATCTGTACGTTTCCACCCATGGCATTTCAACACTGGATTTGCACAAAAGATTAACATGACGGCACATGCTAGTGATGAGTTGAATCAACTCCACAGCAACTACATAAATTTATCCACTAACCGCTCAGAAACGTCCAGTTTTATTCTAAAAGTTGGAACTTCTTCCTGAGTCTCTCCATCAGTGTCCGGTTTGAACAATGTAAGGATGAACACGTTACTGACAATCCTCATTTTGGCTGCGTGAGATTCTCCAGCTTTGTTGTTTTTGAGCTGTTAAAGCTCCGCCCTTTTCTGGAAAGGGGGTCGGGAGCAGCAGCTCATTTACATTTAAAGGGACACACTCAAAACTGGCGTGTTTTTGCTCACACCCAAATAGGGGCAAATTTGACAAGCTATAATAAATGATCTATGGGGGATTTTGAGCTGAAACTTCAGACACATTCGGGAGACACCAGAGACTTATATTACATCTTGTGAAAAGGTCCCCGTTAAAACTTTTCTGAGAACTAAATTCACTTTTCTGAGCCGATACTTTTAACCAAATATCCTATTTTTAGCGTCCGTATGAAATTGCTCTAAAATTCACTCAGGTGACCTTAAACATGATCGACTTGTCTTTAACTCCTTTTTATCCATGTTTGTTACTGTTTCAAATGTCCTTCAGACAAAACTCAACACACCCACAATATTTCAACTAGATGACAGCATTCAGTGACATTTTAAAAGCGTTTATGTCAAAGAACTGCATTGCATTTTGATGGGTAAGTCATTAATAGCTTTAAAGGACTGTTTTATGGCATTGAATGATGAAGGTGCTGTAATCTGAAAACAAACACATCACAGGTTCAGTGAGAAGATTTAAAAGAGTGCGAGTCACAGCTGTAAACGCGTTGAATATTAATGTGCAGTTATCACGGCATCATAAATCTTCTATTCTATTAGCTTTGATTTGTTTGTAGAGGTTATCCGCTCTTCTGCTTTTATTATAATTGTATTTACAAAGAGATTGTCCTGTTAAAACATGATTTCTAAAAGGAAATACACTCTTTTGCTATTGGACGGTGGACGATGCTATTGGCGCCTACCGTCGCACTTTGGTCAGGTTGAATTGTGTGTTTTTGAAGCAAACAACCCACCCTGTCCCATTGCTAAGACATCACAGGACATGGTCACGTTTCCAGCTGTTTCGAGCTAACTGTACTGTAAGCATCTGACGAGAAATCCAGTTAAGCACTCTATCCGGTCAGACAGGAAATGATTAGATCTATGGTACGAGGGTGATGTCATAGTTTGAGGAAACTCCATGAAAACACCATGTGCACCAATTAATAACACATCAGTTCATGCAACTGCAACTTCCAACATCTATATTGCTGCAGTGATATTTCAGAACCACTGGAACGTTTTATTGGCCAATCACCATTCAGGTCTCGTCGCATTTACCATTGTTTGGTGAATTCACAGTAGGTTAACACAAGTTGGTCACACAAATTTGGCACGTTGACCAGGGGCGATTAAAAGACTTCAATATTAGAAGGGCTCAATGAGGGATGTGTAACGGATAGTCCACGGCTAGCTGTCCATTAAAACATTTTAATGCACGATGTTGAGGCATTAAATATTAATCGTTTAATGCACAGCTAGCCGTGGATAATCCCGCTTATGCCATGGTCATTTGCCAGCATTGACAACTTAAAGCTGTTTTTGATGTTATATTTGAATGGAAGTGTAAAAATGGTGGTAATTTTATCAGTTAAAAACCTAAAAATACCTTTACTCTAAGGCTAATAAATGTCAATCAGGTGTTGGGTCATTATTTAGTAGTGATGCTTCTCTGTCTGTCTCTGATAAGCAGTTTAAATGCAGAGACGCAGCTCATCTGGGTGAAAAAGGTCAAATTTTTTTATCAATTTTTTTTTAAACACTGCATTTTAAATCTACAGTTGTGCAGTAAAATTAACTGTAAAGAAGATTTACATTTCTCATGTTTATACATGGAGATAACATGCACCATGCTTTAGTTCAGTGTTTCCCAACTTTTTGTTGAATGAACAGAATACCACAACTCACTACTAAGCACTAAAATAATAATATGGCATATTGCTTCAAATGACATATCAAAACTGGATATAATATTAAAAGTAGTAGGATTAGTTCACTTTCAAATGAAAATTACCCCAAGCTTTACTCACCCTCAAGCTATCCTAAGAGTATATGAATTTGTTTCTGACAAAGACAATCTGAGAAATATTAATAAATATCCTGACGCATCTGAGCTTTATAATGGCTACCAAACAAGTATGAGCCGAAGAAAGTGTTTTCAACTTAACGTTAGCGTGTTTTCGTCAACTTACAGGGTATAAAGATTATTGTAGTTATATAAGCGCTCCGTTTTTCTTGTTGTTGAATACATTTGGCCAAAACCTCATGATATAAAGATGAAGCGCTATGCACAGAATATTTGAAACATTTGCTTCAACTAGACAGAAAATACTAAGAATCTTCTCCCCTCTTTAAATACACATACACACACATTAGCCATTATAGACACAGTGTTTCTTGAGTAAATAATACGCTGCACTTACTCAAACATCGGTTCTTTATTTACCTTTGCATTGCAAACAAGCAGAGACGGTCCAAACAGCGAGTACTGTATAGAGGCGGAGTTACGAGGTTTAGTCACAAGCTCTTTTAAATGCTTTTCACTGGATAAATATTTGTAAACCCCACATTCAGACGTAAAGGATGACCAATAGCATTAATCCTTTTTAAAAAGACAAAACAAAAGGTAGGTACGAGGTTTCTGCCCTCATATTTTATTGACTGAATATAGTCATTATGTAGACTGAATATTGATATTTTATTGCCATAATATATAGTCAACGCTTTAAGAACTCCCATTGCAAGAGTATTCCCAAGACCAACCTATAATGTAGAATGGAGGAAATATAAAACATAGATCATCAACTTTCTATTACTGGAAAAGAGTAACAATAGCAGTGCATCCAAGCCCATCTATAACAATTTACCTTCACTCCCATATTGCTCCCTTCTTGTTATAGCATGTTATTACAGCAGTCACATGCATCTGGACTTAAAGAAGAAATCCGAGACGAGGGAAAGGCGTTATGTAAACTTTAATATGGGATTAAATATACAGAAGCAGCAGGACTTGACTTGCAGGCTCTGCATAAGAAAGTTCTCAAAAGAAAATAGGCCTGATACAGCAAAAATCATTATAACAATAACAGTCGTAGAGTACAAATGCACATTCGGTAAGAATGTTGTCGAACATACTACAAGCTAAAGAAATAACGGGAAACATAATACTTCAGTTTCAAGAAACTGGGGTTCGACTAAAACATTTAAATCACAAACGATACAAAAGATTATTCATATCTTTTCCGTAATTCCTTATTAAACACTACTAGATTGGCATCAGAAATATTAGCTGCAGCTACTTGGTCACCAAGCGCCAATCACATACACCATCCGTCCCTGTGGATTTCCACCAGCTACCCCCATAAATCAGCGGCGTCCAGGGCTGCTCCTGGAGGGCCTGCAGAATTTAGCTCCATCCTGTCCCAACACACCAACCTGGAAGTTTACAGTAATCCGGAAGACCTTGATTAGCTGGTTCAGGTGTATTTAATTAGAGTCGAAGCTAAACTCTGCAGGACGGCGGCCCTCCGGGAGCAGCAGGACCTTAAAAATAAGAGCTTGGCCATTTTAATTTACTGTCTGTATTAATCCTGAAGATCTTCTCTGAGTGTTTTAACTCAGGAATGTTGCCATGAGGCCAAGAAGTAAATCTGGGTTTGAAAATATTTTTCAGATTTATGATAATGTGCTCCCAAACGCACCTGCACGAAGTCTCTGAGGTCAGATTCATCTTTCTGTCAGCAGGCGTTTCAAACGGCATGAAACAAAGCTCCCCAAGTGAACTTCTGTTGTTTTATCTGCTACTAGAACACACATCCTACTGTACATGCAGTATTGTGGAAGTGGGGACTTGGTTTTTCCTTTTTAGGGGAGATATATGCAACATTTTAATGATTACACAAACAAAGGTAGTGTGTACTATTAAATAAGTTACTCATAGGACAAGTCAGAAATGACCCGTGTGTTTATATAATCACAAAGATCAAATATTCCTCTTGTTGTGGACAGTTGGGGTTGAGGACTATCAAATGGACCAATGAGATCAGCCCAAGTGACTTGTCAGTGGTGCAGTTGGAGGTGAAGGCTTGGCTGTGGCATCACTTTTCCGCTGAAAGATCCAAGCTAGCACAGGTTATCCGTGATAAGGCAAGAAGTGGGGTGTATGCGAGTGCGTGAGGTACTGGTAGTGGCTGTTATTATAGTGTAATTGGGCTTCCCAAAGACTGAAAATCAAGGCTGAGCCTCCGTGTTGGGCTCCTTGTCGTAGATGTAGCTGCCAACACCACCGGTGTTTACACCTGGAAATCCAAAAGAGACTGGGTGAATAACTAATTCATCTAATCCTGGACAGGATTTCAGCATTCAGTGAAGTAATTAAGAAGATATATAGAAGTTAAAAGTGCTTGCTCTTTAATGAAGAACTACAATGAAACTAATTTTGAAACAATATCAGACTAGTCAGAAAATGAAGCAATAGCTCCCCCTACAGTTAAAGACTCACAGTACCTTTTGGGCCGAAGAGGACAGCATAACACGGTTTATGGCAGTAGGGCTGACCGTTGTGCTACAACACATAAAAACACATTTTAGGGCAGATTCATGCATTCAGATGAAATTATTAGCACTACCAACAGTAATATTTTTTTCAATACCTTTTCATTTTTTAAAGGCAAGACACCCCCGGTGAATATGGTAAGGTGTCAGTATTACAGTGTAATTATACATTTAAGTACTAAGTAATGACAATTAACTACATGTACTTATTATAGGGTTAGGGTTAACTGCATGTTATTATGCATAATTTCTAGTTATTATTATAGTAAATACATGTAACAATGACTCTAAAATAAAGTGTGACCACATTTTTTTTGTATGACAAGTTCTGAAATTGTTATGTTTAAATGTGCAAATGAAGCACTGTCTGATTAAATATGCACTCATTTGCATACATTTGTAAAACAAAAATCTGGGTGGAGTCAGGTTCAAAATTCTTGTTTCCTTTTCTTTTTTGACACTCAAAGGTTATTTACAGGGGAGATTTTGGATCTCTCTTTTTTAATCAGTCCATAAATACTATGAAAAAAATGAAAAGCTATGAAAAGCTAGAACAAAATGTGTTTTAGTAATAATATGTATAAAATCAGGCAAATTATATATGAACAAACTCTGTAAAAGCCCTCAGAATACAGGTAGGAAGTGGAGATTTCTTCGTTCGAGAAAACGGCCTTTAAAGATATACAGGCATTGAAATCTACAGACGCAAATAGATAAAGTGCCACTTAAAAGTGTATTTTGGATGTTCTCTTTTCACTGAAAAAACACTTTAAAAAAAAAGCCAAAAAGCCCAAAATCTCAAAATTGAACGATGCGTGAAAACTGTTTTTGCCTGTAGTGTCTCTCCTTAAGACCTGCACTTCAGCTAAAAAATTCATTGCATTCATTCATATACATTATGACATTAAAACATGATTTGATTGTCTTCTATGGGGACACACGAAATTTATGTGACTTCTGCACAGTCATATTGAGATTTCACTTTTATTTCGATTAATTGTACAGCCTCACTCTAAAATATAAAAAAAATTTTTGAATTAAGACTTTAATACGTGTTAATGGCCTTCATTTCCAGCAAATTGATTTACTACCTAATGACCCGCAGATGCCCTGCGGTTTATTCAAGATTTCTACTTGATGAACCTCTTATACATGGACGGAATTAATGAAAGCATCATCCATTAAAGCAGCCTTTATTTCCCTCTCACCTCTGCGTGGCTGCCAGCTGCCAGGGTCTTGCTACATCTTTCACAGCGCAGGCACGGACGATGCCAGTCCTTCCCCAGTGATGTCACCTTCTCAGCTGCCATAAGTGAGTAAAAGGACGTGTTATTCTCTATTACACTTCCTGGTATGTACTTCCTATCATTCAAATTCAAGCCACAGTATGAAATGTTACTAGGACAGAGAGAAACATACCAAAATAGACCTTCTTGTTGCATCTGGGACACAGGTTGGCTTCCCCAGAGAAGGTGGTGACGCTTCCAGCTGAAATGATCCAAATAAACACTTTGTAATGCGTCACGTTGCTAAACATTTGCACATGTTGTAGCCTTTGGCTGACAAAACGACAATTTTGAGAATTGGGCGTTGACCGTTTCACGCATTCAGCCTGTGCAGATCAGAAAAAGTCAGTTGCTGCCGATTTCTGCTGCTGTTTGTACCTTTAGATGGCGGTCTTGAAGACACTGGGACCCATTTCTCCTGAGGTTTGGGCGCGGAGTCTACGGTGGATGTGGGTGGGGAAGAGTTGGCGGGAGCCTCGTACACATATGATCCTGCACCCCCGATGTTCACTCCTACATATTAACCAGAATATCAAAATATCCCAAAATTCATGATTAGAAATGTTTTACATGACTAATTTACATTTGTTCATTCATTAAAATTAGCTAATGCATTAGGTATGAACTAAGGCTCAGTTTACACCTGGTATTAAGATGCGTTTTGGTCGGATCACAAGACCAAAAGATGCTAAATACAGGTGTAAACGGGGTCTGAAACGTTTATCCACTTTCAACCACTTCTCGAAGTAGTCAAAAACGCAAACAATTGGACTGCTTTTGTAGTGTAGACGCACATGTGGTTACAAACAACCACAAAAATCCGCCTACTGACTTACTGCGTTAACATTATGGGAAGCACGATACCTTAAAGGGATTTAAACTTGAAGATGCAAGTTCGGTCTGAAGATGAAAAATGTACCAAGCACAATGTTCTCTCACCGTTCCTGATTTCTAACACACACTCACAGCGTTCGGTCGGTCTTGCGGCTGTCAGAGCAGAAATGAAAGCTGATGCTCTCTGTATGTTTATTGTCATCTCTGGTCGCTTTCATTTTTAAATTGCGTGAGTTTATTTTGTCCATTAGATTGAAAGATCTGAAAAAGCCCACACATTTACCTCCCCTCAAAGAAATCAGGACAGAAGTGGTTGAAAGTGGACAAAAGAGACGGATTAAAACACCAGGTGTAAACGTGAATGTCTCCCTCGTCCACTTGTGATCCAATCGACCAAAACTCAACACTAGGTGGAAACAGGGCCTAACAATCCTATGGGATTTTTCACCTCATTAATGTACACATTCAACTAACAATGAAGGATAGTAATAATAATCTACGTTAATAACACTGATCCTCGTTGTAAAGTGTTGCCAGTGAATTCATTCTCAAAACAAGAAGGTTCCTAATGCCCAGCAGAGGGCACTCTTTAATTTCACGATAATGTTTTATATGCAACTTTTTATTCATGTTTTAGACGCTTTGAGAGCAAAATTACAAGTCAAATCAATCATTTCATAACTCAATATAACATATATAAAATGTGCAGAGATCAGACAGTTAGTTCCAGGTCAACAGACCTTATTCAGAGCAGATTCATGACGGTATAAAAGCGAGACTGTGAGGGATAGACTTATTGTTTTTAATGGCAATGGCATCCAATGTAAAAATTAGAGATGGGCGATACCACTTATTTTGTTTTCGATGCGATACCGATACTTAAACTGAACCCTAAACTGAACTTTTAAATTATTAAATTTAATAAATTAGTTAAAATAGGTAATGATACCCACTTAACATTATATTTGAAAAGCACTTTAACATTCAATACACCTAAAATGCAACTTATTAGATTATATTTTGTTTACACATGATTAAAATATAATTTACTGTAGTGATAATCATGGAAATCTACAAACTTCAAAAGTCAAACATCCACTGTAGTAAAACCATTTTATTTTCATAAGGGACTGCCAGAGACAAATGCAACGTTTTTATTCTGACTGATTTATATTAACATTAGTTACGGAATAGAATGTGATCGATATGAACTTTCGACTTAAATAGATGTTATTGCACAAACTATGTAGGCTACAATTTCGTGAGCAGGAAAATAGTTCTTTCGCACACAATTATTCATCAACATAGGTTATTCGTCCAATTCGATGCATAATGTACGCATTAAATGTCTTATTAAATCTCTGGTAAAAGTATCAATACGCCCATCTCTGGTAAAAAGCTAAATAACGCTGCTAGATTATGTTTTTTGTCTACTGAAATTTCTTGGAAAGTTATTTTTGCAGTGTTTCATCAGCATAATTTAAAAAACACATTCAATAACTGCCTATGTATGCAATGTATGCCTTTCCCTCACAGCCTCGCTGTTAAAAGTCAAAGATGGCGCTGCTCTGAATAAGGTCTATGTTGATTTCGCATGACTTCAACTTGAAACGGTAAATGTGTTCCTCACCTTTTGGCCCAAAGAGGGCAGCATAGCATGGCTTGTGGCAGTATGGTTTCCCATCATGCTGTGAGGATATAAAACAGAATAAAAAACATGGTCATTTCAGGCTCACAATTCCATCAATCATGACTGAGTGTGTGTGTGTGGGTGCCTTAAGTTTACAGTTAACCTGCTGCTTGTACATAATCCTAAATGCCACAGCTGGAGCTTATCTTGGCATCCACTCCCTGATAACACGGCAGTTACTAAAACAGTCCATATTGATGGATAAAGAGTCCCATCTATGTGCCTTGAGTGTCTCTGTGTGCACATGGAAGGACGTGGACGGAACATTCCTCAATGGCAGTTGCTCCCAAAGCCATTTGGAGAGGGCTGTGGCGGGAAAGGGTTGCCATGGGAACCGCCAGACAGCAACTGTGTGACCGTTACAGCTGCGCAGGGCAGGATAAAGAAAAGGAAGTGGCCTCGTGCCAGTACAGAAGTATGCGTAACGAGCCCCACATTCCAACAAGACTAGCAGACACCTTCCCACCTCAATTCCCATGATAGAAAAGTTGATGATGCTTTACATACCGATACTTCTAAAAAAGGCAAAAAAGCTACACTGGCTGACTACAGAAGTCTTGTGGTTCTGGTGTAGATCAGTCAGGACCAACCAGACCACTAGGGATTTTAGGACTTCACCAACACCCCTAAGTTTAGTCTCATATGTCCAGACTTTGGCATAAAGTCTGGTCAACTTCACAGCTTATTCTAGCCAAGATCGTATCTACTTTATTTTTCAACGCGGAAGTAAGGGGTTTTCTGTGAATGTGTGAGATTTATTAGCCGCTATAGGGAAATGAGAAGAATGTCAAAGTTCAGTAAACTGTGAAACTGTCATCCAAGATCCATCCATGTCTTTCTTTCTTCAGTTGAAAAGAAATTAAGGTTTTTGAGGAACACATTCCAGGATTTTTCTCCATATAGTGACTTCAACAGTTACTAACGGGTTGAAGATCCAAATTGCAGCTTCAAAGAGCTCTACATGATCCCAGACGAGGAATAAGAGTCTTATCTAGAGATACAATCAGCCATTTTCTAAAAAAATAAATAAAATAAAAATATATATACCTTATAACCACAAATGCCTGCGTCACGCGTGGCTTTTCCAACGTGATTACGTAATGCGTGCCGCATCTCAGAGTTAGTGCAAGATGAGCATTTGTGGTTAAAGACTATATAATTTTTTCTTTTTTAGAATTTTAATTATAGTTTAGTAGTAATTATTAGAATTTCTAGTTTATAAAGTTATAAATATGGACATTTTTCTTACAAAAACCCATCGCTTTGCTTCAGAAGGCCTTTATTAACCGCCTGGAGCCGTATGGATTATGTTTATGATGGATGTGCTTTTTTTGAGCTTCAAAATCTCACTTACTATTCGCTCTCATTATAAAGCTTGGAAGAGCCAGGCTATTCTGTAATATAACTCTTTATTGTGTTCGGCTGTAAAAAGATAGTCATATACACCTAGGATGGCTTGAGGGCGAGTAAATCATGGGATAGTTTTCATTTTTGGGTGAACAAACCCTTTAAAATTTTCATGTGCAATATGCATCAGACGGACAGTGAAAAATCAGTGGGTGTGAATTCAGACACAACACTCAGTCCACCAGCTCCCATTACAGTTCTCACCGGTCATATTGAGCAGCTCACCAGCCCACACTTTTCCCATCATGGTAACTGAATCCAAAATTCCTCCTTTATTCTTCTACCTACCCTCACTATTCCCGTAAATCTTCTCGCTTTACCCTGCCAGAATCCATTGAGGACACCAAGCAGTGATCATCTTAACCGCAGGGTGAGTTCTTGTTCACTCAATAGTCTTAAAGAGAAATGTACATGTGTGCTTTACCCATCTTCACAAACCCATCTTCATTCCCGTTCCGTGTAACAACCACCAGAAATCTTACCACAGCTGACCTACATCCAGATTTAGGCTGAAGTGAGTGGTGAGGGTGTTAATATGCTTACACAGAGATTACAGAGAGAATTCCTTCTATTTTTGACTCTCTTCCTGGACTAAATGCAAAATTCAGGTGTTTCCTACTCTTATCCTTGTGGAATAGAGACTCAAGGCAACATGATGAGTGATGATGAGGACGATTCCTCCGGCTCTTAAACATCCCTGCCCTGTCCTTTACCCTCTGCTGCCGTTCCGATCCAGAAACAGTCATCACAGTGTGATGTAATAGGATGCTGGAAAGGTCGTGGAGAATTTCATTTGGCTCACAGTCATGTACACAGGAACACTCGGGACATACAAAGCCGCCCGGCGAGCTTTCAACAAATCACTGAAGACAAGCATCATGAGACATGATTACAACAGCTTTTTAAAAACAGATGGGAACATGTTTGTAGCATGACACAGGTTTTGTGTTTTCATGACTGCACCATATTTACCCCTTAAAATTTGTATGTCATGCTAGCACCCGACACACATAATGCCACGTGATAGGCCTGAGTCCTGATGCTGGACTCTTCAAATAGACCACTGATCCTCTGATGGAAACACGCAATGTCATAAAGTCAATACTCAGCGGTTGGAGTTTGAGTTTCCCCAACTGGACTGCAGAGAGGTAGTGTGTGATCTAGTAGTGAGTCTTACCTCAGCATGGCCACCCGCTGTCAGGGTCTTACTGCAGCGCTCGCACTTCAGACAGAACTTGTGCCAGTCCTTCCCCAGTGACGACACCTTCTCAGCTGGGAGATGAAAAAGAGAGAAAGATCGATTTTTACACTTTTTAATAAGAACATGGGAATTTGCACATGAAAAACATCATCCAGTACTAGGGTTGGTCAGTGGTTGCCAAGTCGCTGTAATTATTAGAGAATTGCTAGGTGGCCACTAAGCTATTGAAGCATTGCTATGGGATTTTCATCTCAGAATTTGAGGTTTGATTAATGTGCATAACACTAATGGTTAAAATTTAGGATTAGGTGCTTGTTCAAATCTCTGACTCTTAGTAATAACAATGGCCCGGTTTACACATTTACATTTAGTCATTTAGCAGACGCTTTTATCCAAAGCGACTTACAAGTGAAAACGAACAAGCGATTCTTCATGAATTGGCAAATAACACAGGAAGTGCTCACAATACAAGTTTCATACATTGCTCAGTACCAAAAGCTAGAGTAGGAAGGGAAAAGGGAAGGAAAGGGTTTTTGTTTTTTAATGAGGGGATTAAGTGTTCATGGAAGAGATGAGTTTTCAGCTGTCTCTTGAATATTGCCAGGGATTCTGCGTTCCTGATGAAAGTAGGGAGATCATTCCACCAGCAGGGAGCAGTGAAGGAGAATGTTCTGGAGAGTGATTTTGTGATTTTGTTTACACCTATTAAGATGCATTTTGGTCACAAGTGGATGACGCTAAATACAGAGGGTGTAAAACGTTTCGAGCTTGTCCACTTTCCGGAGGTAGTCGAAAACTCATTTGAATGGATTGCTTTCGTAGTGGAGATGCGGCACGCATTACGTAATCACGTTGGAAAAGCCACGGGTGACGCGGGCATTTGCGGTTACAAGGCACATACGATGTGTCTCCCTCATGTACTTGTGATCCGATCGACCAAAAGGTCTACAAGCTGGGACTCGAACTCGAACTATGTCGGTGCTGCCCACGAGGCTATCGGCACACACATAGATCTCACTTTTTTAAATGGTTGTAAGTGCTGATTTATAAAGTATACTCCTTGAAAACAGACTATGTGTCATAGTGATAATATTGTGTTGCTGCTGATAGTGAAACTGCCTGTAACCACACCCTAGTATCTCTTATCTTCTAAACATTGATGCTGGTTTAATGCTACAAGTTTCCCTTGCACTTAAATCTTAATGGCTGCAGCTCCTGATTAGCTTTGAATGTGACGCGGAAACTTCCTGCCTGAGAATCCAAGAACCTAAAAAGTACCAAAGTATGAAGTGCATTTCCTCAAAGTTAAAACAAAGAGCCTCTCCCTGTCGTGAGGGCAACAGTGAGTCTCCACAGAGTCCGCACAGCATGATTAAATGGTGGATTTGTATAGCTTTCAGATCCAGGCTACCTTCAAGTTCGGAGAATATGTGCTGGTCTGTGCATTTTCATTTTGACAATCAATGTGAGATCATATTCCATAAGAACAATGAAAAGTTCAGGCCTCATGATGTGAGGGGGTCACAGCGTTTTATTCCATAGCAGACATGTGTTGACGTGCAACACAAGGAAATGCAGTGGCAGGGGGCTCGTTACAGCCGGACAGCTAGTACAGAGACCCACTTCTCCATTTCCCCTCCTGTCCCGTTTCTTCAGGAGGGTCCCGGGAGACTTCCTCAGACCTAATATTACTTTTTCCATTTATAAACCTCGCTCTCAAGACAATGTATATCACTGGCCTGCTGGGACAACTCTCTTACTCTGGAGGAAACACCTTTGCTTATCAAAAATGGGCACAATTGTCTAGAGAGAAGATGTCATTTCCTCCTGTTTTCCTCTCCTTCCTTCGCTTTCCCGCCTGGAAAAGCATTGTTTTCATTCTGTCAGTTGTGCAACCCTCTTAGTCTGTCTCTCAGGGGGTCCAAGGTCAGCACAGCAGAGATCAGTTTCACCAGAGAAGGAGATTTTATACAGCTGAAGTAAAGCAAAAACTCCTATTCCACTGAGATACACAGCGATATCTACACATGGAGGCATAGGAACAATTTGAAATGTATGGTAGTCCTTACAAAGAATGATAATCTCCAGGACATGATGTTCACTAACAGTACACTGCTGCAAAGGCATTTCAAACTTATTTTTAACCCTAAGCAGAGCTGTGCGATTAACCGTAATTGATTTTCAATTTCGGGTTCCAACGATTATGAATACAATTATTGTTTTACCTTAATTTTTATTGTTTCGCTGCCTCATTGTGTCCAGCACACCCTTCCTTTCTCCATAAAAACCCAAACTTAACATCCAAATCAGCCATACAAGTGAGTGTTGTAAAATGCAGTTTATTGCTAAACTGCAGGAAGTGTCGGAGCCGAACGCGGATGAGCAAATGGACTTTAGATATACGCCTAAACGCATACAAAAAAAAATGTCAACATGCCTTTTTGTACAGTGTTCACAAAAACACAGTAGGTTTTATCTTAAGTAAACGTACATGGTTGAGAAAGAAACCATGTGTAACAGTATATTGGATCCGTACATTAGCTCTTAAAGTGACAGCAGCCCAATAAACCTGCTGCAGTCCATCATTAGTTCACCCAAAAATAAACTCATTTTCGTTTTCTGTCGATTAAAATGAATTATCATATTCAGTAAAAGACAACAATACTCAAGCACTGTAAAAGCTTTTGCCACAAACTCAACTGACTGGCTTCTCTCCTGCATAATTTAAGAGTCCTTAGAGCTGTACATTTGAGCTTCTACAACTTTTGACCTCTAACCTGAACTCCTTTCCAGAAATTAATTATAGAAATAAAAACAGTATAAATAAAAATGAATAACAGTTTTCTCTTAGTCTTAAGTGCAAACAATAAGCGTAACCATAGTCAAAGTACCCTTTAAATATTCAAAGTGCAAATAGAGACCAAATTTTTCTTCAAGCATGATTGAGCAAAAAGATGTTTACAACTACAACCAGACTAAGATAGTATTCATATTGCGAGATATTTGCATTTTAATTTTGCTTTCGCAAATGCGCGTACTCTATGAATAGCGAGTGGCGGTGCTGAGCGCGCATTCTACAATTCAAGACATTTGTGAGATGTTTAGGCTTTGTTGTGTAACTAGTCCTCCGCCATGGTCTTGTCAGTCATCTCGTCACCTACTCTCATCACATGATCAGTGAACTCTGATTCCTGCTGCACTACGTACGATTCCGTAGCTCGTGTTGGATGAGCTGGATGGGATTGAAACGACCGTTATCCATCTAAATTAAATGGTTTTTATTTCTATAAAGCGCAAAACGACAGTGGACTCGTAATGTAAACTTAGTGATGGTATATTCTATCCTAATTTTACCCTCACACTCCGTTATGGAAATATCACAGCTTTTCACCTCGACGAATATCTCGTCACATTTTAATCTCTCATCACACCCCTACTAAGCAACATCACGTTTTCATGCAGAAATATAACGTAAGGGGTTTAGATTTTTTTTTTAAATAGTTATGTACTATAAATGTAACCCTATTAGTAACGAAAACATCATATCCAACAGAATTCTAAGCTGGAGAGACATTGAGGCCCAGACAGTATAAATCACTGCTATTAAAACAGCAGGCTAATCCAAGATAAGTGAGATTTCACAGTCAATGACCCAAATGGGTATAAAGAGAGACAGTCTCCACGGGGAAGAGGCCAATGCCAGTGAGTACTATACACTGATAAGTGTGTGTACGTGGTGGTTGACGAAGTGCAGATGAACAGAAAGGGCTTCTGTTGTTGTACAAGTGTGAGGTTGCTGGGGAGCCGTTTCAGTTATTGGTGTTGTTTTGCGTGGGCGGAGGGAATCGCTAATCGCTCATCAAGCTGAATAGACCCCTGGACGACGTCCAGTCACAGTCTACACACATTCTTTTACTACGGCCAAAGGAAATCTGTGTTTTGGGTGGTATATTTACAAGCAGCTTTGTCCGCAGAAAAAAAAAAAAAATGCAAGCCTGGTTTCTCCTAATAGAAATGGCTATAGCAATATCCTAACAGCACTGTCATCTCGCAAGTCCCCGAGGAGATCCATTCGACCGGAGAGGGAAGACACGGGAGACCAGAGAGGGTTTCATTAGCGAGTCAGGTTACCTTGGATGCGAGGCATAGAGGCATGAGAGCTGTAATGGACGATTGTGTAAGATTATACGAGAGGCTGCAATACCTCCCAATGTCCAGCTCTAATGAGCTCAAGCAGAGGTTAGAGTGCAATATGTACACCTGATGGCAGCTCGGTTTTGAGCTGCAGAGGTAATCTCTTTACTGTCTGTAGAAATAACATCTCCTGTCAGCCATTAGATCTTGCTTGTTTGTTTTCCCTCAGTTTACCCCACAATTAAATCAGATGATAACACTTCTAACACCAGGTCAACCATCCGTGAGCAACACAGACTCGTTTAATGTGATCTGGCTGGGGCACGAAGGGAGGGAAAACGAATGAGCTTGTGCCATCTCAGCACAACAGATGCGGGATTGGATGTGGGCTAATGGACCACACCATGCAGTCAGCCCTCATTTCAAAAGCAAATCAGTCACAACAAACAACTCTCTCTACCCAACAAGAGAGTCTTAATGAAGTCAGCATTACAGTGCAAGATTTATAAACCTGATATTGCATAAATTAGCTTCTCTGTAAACATGTCATGCCCAATATCCTGGGGTTGTTACAGAATAGGAGAGGCTCAAGCTGTGAGAGAGATGCATCATTCTCCATTTAATCATTCTTATTAAAGGGTTAGTTCATCCAAAAATGAAAGTTCTGTCATTATTTACTCACCCTCATGTCATTAAGACCTTCGTTCATCTTCAGAACAAAAATTAAAATATTTTTGATGATATCTGATGGTTCAGTGAGTCTCTATTGACAGCAAGATAATGAACACTTTCAATGTCCAGAAAGATACTAAAACATATTTAAAACAGTTCATGTGAGTACAGTGATTCAACCTTAATGTTATAAAGCCACGAGAATACTTTTTGTGCGCCAAAAAAACAAAATAATAATCTTTTATTTTGAATCAGTGGTTCGGTTCGCGCATTAAACTGCCAAAATCATGTGAACTATTTAAATTTCAAATCACTCATGATGTAACGAAGCCTCATTTACTGAAATCACTTTGGTGCTCCAAGCCACTGATTCAAAATAAAAGATTTGTAAATCTTTTATTAGGCTGCTTAAATAAATTCACTTATAATTAACATTTTCTTAAGGATTATAAAACAAATCTATCTTAGCTAATGCTGTAAACTGCAAACAGGGAGAACTTTCTTGCACATTACTATAATATTAAAGGTTTCAATTAACACAGAGCCCAAACTATTAAATGCAGTCATTTATTTTTAGATATAATAATTGACTCGCAAATAATAATAATAAAAAAACATAAATTGCACATAAGGCAACCTCTAAATTATAAAATTATTTTTCAATGGTTTTTCTACTCCAATTCATTTTAAGCATGATCATTTACACAAATTTCGAATAATTAAGATATTACTAACAGGTAAAGTAAATATAATGAGTATATAAGCTAATATAGTGCATATATTTAGTGAAATACTCCCTCTAGAGTTCATTTCTCTAGTGAACTAACATGCTGCAGACACTAAATGACTTTCCTGAGGTAGATGTAACGCTACGCGAGATATTATACGGTTGAAACACTGGTTGAGAGAGATTACACGTAAACATATCTATGCACAGCTCGTCAGTTCTTCTCGGTTGTGGCAGTTAGCAAACAGCATCGCATTACTGTGCGCGTCCCCTTCTGGATTGGAGTGTGGATCGCTTGTGACGGACTGTATTCGTCATCGGGACAAATACATGTACCGTTACACCCCTAATTATATGTTGAAGTCCCTAACTGATTGGGACTCAGTGGGCAAAATGACATGTGTTATATATCGGTCTACTCACTGTGGTCATACACAAGGAAATCAATTTGAAAGGCAAGGACAGATTTGCTTCCACTTCAGCAGCCAATAATGTGGACCCATCTGTTCAGAGAGAGCACTACTATGATTGTGTTCTCTCCCTGACTGTATCCTCTCAAACTGCAAAAGCAACATTCGCGCCATCTGGGTCCAACATGGCGCTTCGCTTCGAGTCACTGATTACAGCCTGACCCGCCAGCCTTGCACCTGATGGCCTACAGGCCATATAACCAAGTAAAACTGCGTAAAACGTTGCTCAGATGCACACAAAATTCACTTCCTGGCTCCAATAAGTAGAGAAATGAGATGATATCAGTGGTTAGTTCCCATTATCTTCAGCTTTTTCAGACTATAAATAGCACACATGCTCTGTGCTGAAATCATGTCGCTGTGTTAATGGACAGTGAGACCCTGCCCTCCTCGAATGGACAAACAAATCTCAAAGGGGCGTCTGATTGCGAGCTTGGTTCTCCAGTTTGCAGTGGCTTGTGAATTTCCTTACAGTAGTGCGGAAAGGCTGGGTGTGGTTTAAACCCATGCTGCACTGATGTGGCCCTGCTGACGCAAGGCACGGAAAGATGTCTGTCTCTTCAGTCTAGCGCCGTTTCCTCTTGATATAAATTAAGCAACCTCATGATTTTCAGTTGTCTGGCCTGAATGAGAGCAGCATGTGTGCTCTGGGCTGCTACTGCGCTGCGCACGACTGTCAGTACAAATCAATGCTGCCTCGTGGAGCTTGGCCTCACTCGGTTTCCCTATAGCCAATATGAAACTCTACCGTTCAGTGGTTGGGTGAATATCACGAAACCGGTTATGAACTTGCGAGGATCATGTTGTATTCCACAATCAAAAGTAAGAAATTGTTGCTTGAAGGCACGATAAGCAATTTTCGCCGCTTGAGGTCACTTATTCAAAACAAACGCGTAGCTTGATGGCGCCTTTATTTCGTGGAATCATGGGAGGTGTTGTCTTCACGTTTACAGCCGGTGGAAAAGAATCCGATGGGAAATCATATTAATGGATGAGCTAATGTATTAAAGATTTATTAACATTACTGTAGTGTGATGGGGCTGAAAGGTTGAAAGGCTGAAAGCAGGATGTGGCTGAAAGCCGTTGGAGAGTAACGAGGTCGCTAATGAGAGACGAGCGCGACACGGCTCGAGAGCAGCGGAGCTTTTATTATGACAGACGCCGCTTCCGCTTTTTCCGTTCAAGGGTATGTGGGATAACGCAGCGCTGTTTTATCTTATTAGATACATTTGTGTGTTGAAAGTTGTTATAATGCTACTCTGTGCGTTCGCTCAGCGGCTGCTGTGAGACACTTGTTGCACACTGCAGTAAGATAGAGCCATATTAGTCATGGTAAAACGTGGTAATCGCTGTAAATCAAGAAAATGAGATTTAAACAATAAGACTCACTGTGTTCAGCTATATAACATGATTAGTTTTCTGTCAATGAATGTGTCCAAACAGTTGCTCACCTGCCTAATGAAACACATAATATATTAAAGCGTCTTTGGTGTTTCCATGGTTTCTAGAAAATAAAAATCAAGGGTATGATGTCATTCATAGGCGACACATTCATTTGGGATATTGTAAGTATACAAGATGTATAACATTGTACTAGTGGTTTTTGGATAGTGGTTTCAAAAATCTTAACATTTAACAAAATCTTTTGCATTGTAATATTTTCATGACAATTAAGCCCATTTCCCTCTTCAATTCTCATTAATGCAACAGTGTATATATATAATTTCAGTTTAATACGTTCATTTATTTACTTTGTTTGCCTTTTCTACACTGACTTGTAATTTATACTGATTTACATTAAAAAAAAAAATCATATTTAAATTTTTACTGTAATACAGTAAAAAAAATCAGCATTTGAAAATAATGGGAAATGCTGAAGAAAAAAACATTTGGATGTCTTACTTATAAAAAATAAGAATTTGGGAGGTAATGTTAATTGTCATAAAATAGTGCCGAGAAGAAACAAAATCACAATTCAAAAAAACAAAAAATAAAAACATAACGGTTCTAAAATAAGCATCATTTTAATTATACTATAATTTTTTTTGCCTTTTCATTTTAGGGCGAAATCTGACCAAGACATTTATTTTTGAGATTTGCCCAGATAGAATTCAGATTTTTTTTTTAAAAATTTAAATAAATTCAAATAATACACTAAAATTTACACAGTAAAATACAGTTTTCTACTGAAACTAATATACTGTAAAAACAATGCGTTCTGGGTAATATTTGTCGAAAATGACTAAAATTACTCAGAATGCCTTAGGTTTTATGGAATATAATTTCTGTACATTACAATGCATTCTGGGTAATGATTGTCTTTTTTTTTACGGTATAATACCGTTTCAATGGAAAACGGTATTTTTCTGTGTAAATTTGTTTAGTTTTTTTACAGCTATTTTTTCAGAGCCTACATTCATGGGTTGATTAATGACCAATCTAGAGATAAAAAAAAATACAAGCAGCATTAAATTTCTCTTGATGTGTCTCCAGGTAGAGCAAATTTATGGAAACCAAAATTATGCCTGTCTGCAGGCCTTCGGGTAGGTCGAATTAGATTAATGTTAGAGTTTAGTGACTGGTCCCATAAAACACATGTAATTACATGATGTCTCAGGACTTTTTTCTTGCTAACCTTGCAACAAGAGCAAAAAAAAAACCCATCTTGTATATGGTCGAGGTGTATGCCTGCCAGGAATCCTGACACACAAGGAGAACGCCCGTCAATTCTTACGATTACGCAATGCCCTTAAACAGTAGGCAAAAAGTGGCATTATATAACAGATTCTGCACATTCAAACAGCTTGTGGGGTAGCCATGTGGAAGACACAGGGTTTTATAATGGGCACAGCAAGTACATCAGTGCATCAAAAGACTGGGGACAGACAAAGACAAAGTGAAGGTAAGAACATGGAGGACATCGAGTTCTGTCTGTATCTAAAGCCAAAGGATGACATGATGGAGACGCCCTCTCACATTTCGATGCGACTGGCATCTCTGAAAGAAAGCATTCTCAACTTCTATTCAAGAACGAGTGCGAGCCATTCAAAGGAGAACAGTGAAAAAGATGAAAGATGGTGAAAAGGAAAGGCAGCAGAATCCAGATTCCAGCGTCACTAGCTCATCTGTGAGTTTTGACTCGAAGTGAGCTCTTTCTGCCATTAATAGCGCTCAACAACTTTTCATTCCTATAAATGTTCAAAATTTGTTGCAATATTTCCCTGCAATGCTGCTTTTGGTTTCAGGCATAATTGCTTCCAAAGTTGTGTTGTGTTCATATATCTGGAAATGGACACAATGCAGATAATATTCTGCAGAATGTACAGACTCATTTAGAAGCGAAGTATGAAAAATGGGAAAGCACCGAATCCATGCGTCACCTTTGAATGCGAAAAAACAAAGCTTTTAAAGCTTGCTCTTGTGCAAGAAAACCCACAGCATCTGCTAACAGCTGTCCAATAAATGAAGAAATGGTTCAACTGAAAGTTTCCGCTCAATACAGTGGCTTACCAATTATGTTTGAAACAGGATATAGTCAGAAAGGAATTTACAGGGACACATGCACCGACTCCCACAAAACTCCATCTGGAGCAGCTGCGTTTGCAAACAAAACAGAATTTGGTATTACTGATCTTTTTAAATTATTAGTTATTTATATCTCACATTTTATACTGATAAGCTATGATTAATAAATAAACAACTGATTATTATTAAAAAATATATTATTATTTCATAGAGCCTCATTACGGTTTTCCACTCATTCCATGTCTAGACTGTGGATTTGGATGCAGCCGTCACCTTCACCCTCAAATATTCCACTCGGTGACATTTTCACATTCAGAGGAAAGCACTGACTCTGAGGACCAGAGGAGGAGAACCGCACCCCTGCTCCTCCACAGCTGTGTGGAAAGTGTCTTGGCTTCAACGTGAGTCTAATAAAATCACAGTCACCCGCATCTCTACCAGCTCCCTGATGACGTAAACCGAGGCGTTGTCCTTTCTTCTTCATTACGGCATCACTAGCACTGGCTGTGACGTCAGCAACTTGTGCAACTCGGGTCCAATTCCTCCCTTATGGTCAACAAAGCTCTAAATGCAGCAACTATTATATCAAAACCAGCCATTGTGAATTAAAGGGTTAGTTCACCTAAAAATAAAAACTCCGTCATTAATTCCTCACCCTCATGTCGTTCCACATGCGTAAGACCTTCATTCATCTTCGGAACACATATTAAGATATTTTTGATAAAATCTGAGAGATTTTTGTCCCTCCATAGACACTGACTGACACTTTGACACTTCATAAAGAGATGGTAAAACTAATCCATATGAATTGAGCGGTTTAGTCCAAATTTTCTGAAGAGACTCGATCGCTTTATATGATGAACATAAACAGAAGCTCAACCAAATCTGAAGGACGTGCGAGAAACCTCTTGTGCAAACGAACCTCATTGGCTCTTGCGGAAGCTCAAACATGATGCGTAACACAAGAACGAACCTCATTGGTTCTTGCAGAAGCTCAAACGTCAAGCGTAACACGAGAATGAATCTCATTGGTTCTTGCAGAAGCTCAAACGTCATGCGTAACACGAGAACGAACCTCATTGGTTCTTCCGGAAGCTCAAACGTCATGCGTAACACAAGAATGAACCTCATTGGTTCTTCCGGAAGCTCAAACGTCATGCGTAACACGAGAATGAATCTCATTGGTTCTCGCGGAAGCTCAAACGTCATGCGTAACACAAGAACGAACCTCATTGGTTCTTCCGGAAGCTCAAACGTCATGCGTAACACAAGAACGAACCTCATTGATTCTTCCGGAAGCTCAAACGTCATGCGTAACACGAGAACGAATCTCATTGGTTCTTGCAGAAGCTCAAACATGATGCGTAACATGAAAACGAACCTCATTGGTTCTTCCGGAAGCTCAAACGTCATGCGTAACACGAGAACGAACCTCATTGGTTTTTGCGGAAGCTCAAACATGATGCGTAACACGAGAACGAACCTCATTGGTTTTTGCGGAAGCTCAAACATGATGCGTAACACGAGAACGAACCTCATTGGTTCTCATACACATCTAGCAAACATGCTTGAGCTTCTGTTTACCACAGCTGAAGTGTGAGTTGATCAATGTTTATATGTGAATAAATTTTTAAAAACTTTTTTAAGCGTCAAAATGTCAGTTGCGTAACTGTCCATGAAGGGACAGAAATCTCTCAGGTTTAATAAAAAAAAATCTTCATCCTGTGTTCTGAAATGAACACCATACAGGTGTGAAACGACATGAGGGTGAGGAATTAATGACCGAATTCTCATTTTTGGAGTGAACTAAACCTTTAAGAACCTGTGTGTCTTCTGGAAAAACAGTCCATTTGTGTATTTGACCTGTCATGTTTATCATTTTGCTGAGCCTGTGAGATGGGAATATCAATACAAAGCAAAACCAGCTCAAGCAAGAGATATTTCTGCCCTCCCACCAGACACACAGCCCTGGGAAGAGCTGCACTTGCTTTTATATAACAGCACCTCACTCACCCCATCGATTCAAAACCACCCAACAGCTTTACTGCTCGTGTGTTATGGCTTTTTCAGCTGACACAGATTAATACAACATAAATAAGAGCTTAATATTCATCTCAGTTTCCACCACACAGGCTCCGATGAATAACCTTATAAATATGAGAGCAGGGATGAGAAGGTCAAGTGGCAGAGAGGCTATTCAACCGTTTAATGGATTGAGATATATATATATATATATATATTGAGCAGATATCAGAAAGAAATGGATATGAATGAATAGAAGAGGTCCGTCATTCACTGTGATCTTTCAGCTTCCCAAACTTCCACATCAAGACATCATTAAAGAAAACTTTCAAGTCTTTGAAGCAACTTTCAAGCTTTTATTTAAGCGTTTATAAAAATAGCCCCTCAAAAGAGTGGAATGCAACGCTTAAATAAGAGAGAGACAGAAGGAAAAAAGGGGTGATTGTAACATAACAGGACTCAGACACAACCGTTTACTATTAGAGTTACAGAAGTGGGCAATAAATTGTCTGAATGTAAACTGGCTGCTGTTGCACTCAGCAGTCTGAGAATAAAAAGCTGACATTTAAAGTTTATCTTCTTTTCATATTTAATTTTAGGCATGGTACTTTCCACAAATACGGTACAAAATAAGGCCGGAAAAGCTTAAAAATGAACTGTTCCTTTTTTAGCAAATGGTCCGAGAAAGGATGTGAACAGCCTTCAGTTGCCTAAAAACAGTTTAAGTCCATGATTTGAGAGATTTTGCAATTTTAAATATAAAATAAAGCATTAAAACAAATCTAAAAATTAAATGTATAAAACTAATATATATATATATATATATATATATATATATATATATATATATATATATTTTATATATATGTGTGTGTGTGTATATATATATATATATATATATATATATAAAAAATATACATTTATATTATATATATTTATATTATATTATATATATATATTAGTTTTATACATTTAATTTTTAGATTTTTTAATGCTTTATTTTATATTTAAAATTGCAAAATCTCAAATCTATAATATATATATATATATATATATATATATATACACACACACACACACATTTATAAAAGTTAGTTAATAATTAAACAATTTTATTACAATTAAGTGAGCTTTAGTTTAATAAATTGAGACAATTTTAATTCTCAGACAGACAAGATCATCAAGACCTCTGAAGTGGATCAGGCAAGATCAGTTTAAGGGGAGGATACAGACTTCTGATTTGTTTGCAACTAGTTGGGCTACTTTTTATGAGTGACACAATAATTAATCCCAAAAAAAAATCCAGGATTTGTCCCTACAACGCTTTGCAAAACTTATATATCATCTATTCGTCAGCAAGTTCAAGATTATGTTAATTTGAGAGCTTTAAAAGCACTAGAAAGTATTCCTGATGGCGAGTGATTTATGCAATCTTTATCAACACCTGCGCAAACTAATAATTGATTATACAGCGTGCATGTCATTTATCACACCAAAACATACCGGTGAATGCATTTCAAAAATAGCTACAGAATAAAGCAGAAACTTACCAAAATACACAGTCTTCTCGCATTTAGGGCACTTTGAAGCCATGGTGAATTCAGACGGGATTCTCTCACAAGGTTTGTCTTGCACGCGCGTAAGCGACCAATGGCTGAGACTTGGAGCGCATCTCTGATCCTACTGAAAACACCGCTCTGTGTTTGCATAGCCCCGCCCTCTCTCCCAGGTCTACGCTTCTCTCATTGGTCAGGATAGCGGTCAGTCGCCGAGTGGGCGTGTCCGTCTGCTGGCAGGGGCTTTACTTACTGCCACTGGCTCTTCCTTTTCACATCCTTCAACGGGAATGTGAAAGGCGTCCAACAATAGCTCCTTTCACTTCTCGTGAATAGGGATTCTTCAGCATTTGCCAGACCGTTACTAGTGGAAATCTGAGGGAGAATGATCTTGGCAAGTCCTAGTCATGCTTACAACACTTCTCTTTTTGTTTGGGTTGAGGTCACTGTATGGCAGTTTTTGACTAGTTTACATCACCGTGTCTGTCATGTCACCATGTCTTTTTTTAGACTCTTTGCCAGATTTTTGCCTCAACCATGTGTCCATGTATTTCCTCCCTCGTGGGCTTAATCAGTGCTTGAATGGGGGGGTCCCAACCATAAATGTTTTTTTGGGTGGGGGCAACAGGGCCGTACACAGGATTTTATAAATACATAGGTCCCAAAAGTGATATTGCTTGGTTTGGAGAAAATTTAATTTTCCCTGATTTACACATGTGCATTTTAAGGAGTTTGAAGGACAAAAAAATTGGATAACAATAACTTTAAATGCATGTCAGTGAGCAGTGGCATAAAACATTTGCCAAGCAGATATGAGTATCAAAGAGCGCTGTCAGCAACTTGTTTCTTTACTGAATTAATCAATGTTTTTTGACTAATCAGTTTGATTAATGGTTCAATTTTTCGCCTCATTTAGTTACTTTGTCCGACAACCCATGCCACTCTCATGCCACACATCATGTTCTCATGAAGTGAAAAATACAGTTTCATATTTAAAATATTGTATTTTTTTTAAAGAAGTTTAATCAATAAATAGCGTCTAGTGTCTCTTTAATGTGTGGTGACAGATCGCTGTAGCTCCTCGTGAACCGATCATCTCTTCATACTAGTTCATTTATAGCATCAAATAAACATGAATGAACATCAGAAGGAATGTTGTTTCAGACGTGAGTACACACAATTTTTCAAGTTCACCAACGTTAATCTACTAACTCCCATGACTGCTGTGTCAGACAAAATGGCGGATTCGGGGGTTATGATTGGTCAGGCCGCCTGTCAATCAAACTCCCTGCGAAGGGTCAGCTTGTCAAACACAGACAAGTGAACTGATACAAAGGGTGAAAAGTACCAATTCTGATACTGGTGAAATATTCGAACATATTCGAGGACCATATATATATATATATATATGTATGTACAGAGCAGGAGCGAGTGTTGTGGAGCTGAACGAGGTACTGGAGCGATTGATAATGAGAGACGAAAGCGACACACGCCTCGAGCAGCGGGACTTTTATTATGCCACAGTCGCCGGCGCCGCTTCCGCTTTTCCGGTCATGAGTATGAGGAAACGCAGCTCTGTTAATCATATTAGACACATTTGAGTGTGTTGAAGATGATGTTATAACGTTACTCTGAGCGTTCGCTCGCGGCTGCTGTGAGACACTTGTTCACACTGCAGTAAGAGATCCATATTATAATATCATATTAAATTCTGGATGGCTTGTGTTGATAAATGGCATGCAATTAATTTTAAAAAATATTGTATGATTGAGATTCTGTATCACTGTTAATAAAAATAAAGCTGAAAATAGTGTTTTTCTCTGAGACGTGATGAAGTATGGTACTCGTGAAAAATCAAGAAAATTAGATTTAAACAATAAGACTAAACGTGTTGAGCTAGATGACAATAATTAGTTTTCTGTCTATAAATGTTTCAAAACAGATGTCTAATAAAATACGTCATATATTAAAGCATCTTTGGTGTTTCCATGGTTTCTACAAAATAAAACCAGAAACCGAGGGATATGATGCCATTTACAGGCGACTCCCTCACACGTCCGGTCCTTGATTAAAATAGCAATTTTCTCACGATTCGCAAATAGTTGGAAACATTTGGGATATTGTAAGTACTCAACTGAACAAAATATATGACACTGGCCCATTTCACTGCAAAAATCTTACATATTGCAGCTTTAAAATTATCTTCAATGAGCGCCAAGCAACAGTGTCATGCGCTCTTTAGCACTCTTTAGATGCAGGAGCCTTTACGTTTTTTTACAGAGAAATGAAAAGCAACCTAAAAATACACAGTTACATGAATTATTGTGAATAATTCATGAAATGTATGGACTGGGAGGATCCGGGACGCCCCGTAAGACCTTATTAATTCAAGCACTGGGCTTACTGATCAGTCAGCAGCAAATGTGCACCTTTCCTGACTCCACACCTGCTCACAGTTACACACAACCAAGTCCTGTTGACTTCCATAAATCTCTAAATTGCTTAGTCTTCTAGTCAAACGGACTCCTGACTAGTACTGTAGTGAAAGTGCCTCTTGACACCTAACTGAATATTGACTCTCTCTCTCCGGAGCTGATTTCAGTGAGAGGAATGTGAGCCTTGCCGTGTCAAGCTTATTGAAGCTCATTTGTGTGTCAGTGTTACAGCGTCAGTAAGTTTGCTGTATTGGCGCATTTGCACAGCTGCAGTGCAGGACTCGCTGTGTTGACTAGAGACAAAATCTTAATGCTTGCTATAAAACAATGGTTTTGAATAACTGAGAAGTGGGAAATGATTACATTTACCACATTAAAACACATGGCCTTTATCTCTGTCACGAGTCACGAGTACAATTATACAAGAGTTTTGACTTTTTCAAATTATTAATGCAAGTTACTTCGATTTCACATTTATTTTTTCGCATGTTGAGAGATGTATCGTAAGTGCCGAGGCGCTGTGGGTGAACATGACGGTTATTGTAGTTCTAGACTAAATGTGATCAGGCATTTATTCATCTCACTTGCACAAAACAAAAACAGAATCAGTATTCCTTAAAATGAATAAAAACAGTGAAATACAAACTCAAAATATAATGCAAACCTACACTAATTAAATATGCTAAAATACTTTATGCGTTTAATCTCACTTTATTAACTAATGTCTTTGCTGCGGATCTTCGGTGATCCAATTCAACTGTACCAATAAGCAAAAATGATTTTTGATAAACATCACATTTGTTTCATTTTTTGTTTTTATTGTTGTCGAGTGCTGAACTTTATTGTCTGAGTTGCGCCCTCTACTGTACAGGTGTGAATATGCATTTCCTTCAGCCTGAGGCTTATTTATGAAAGGGCCTTTAAATATATATATATCAGTAATTCTTAAAGTGTGGTCCGTCATCGCCCCCTAGTGGTCCGCAAAAAGATGACCTAAACTAGGCAAGCTCTTAACCCGCACCGGATCGCGGGCGGGGGGGGTTTACGTCAGTGCGTTTTAATAACGAAAAAATGGATCATATCATTGCATTTGTGTTTGAATAATTAGTTTTTGACTTGAAACAGTTGCATATTAAACTTAAATTTACTTTATCCTTCCTATTTTGTTGTTTTTTGGGGGCGTGTTAGAGTGGGATTCTGTTAGGTGGTCCTCAGAAAAAAATTGGTAGATAAAGTGGTCCTTGGGCTGAAAAAGTTTGAGAAACACTGATATATATATATGTATGTGTGTGTGTGTGTGTGTGTGTGTGTGTGTGTGTGTGTGTGTGTGTTGTTCAATATAATGGTTTGATATTTTGTGATCAAAATCTTAGGTTTACGACAGGTTTCCATTGTGACAACTTACCCCATATAGAGTGACAACACACCCTGCCATGTGCCCCCCCCCCCCTCCGCACAATGGATTAACATGTGCTTGAGGTAAAAGGAATTTGAAACATTGTATATATATAAATGTTCGGGAATATCTTTTGTAACATTATTTGAAAAGCATTAATTTCTTCAAAATTATTCTTAAAATTTTATTTCAGCTACGTCCGAAATCGCACACTCTTTTGCTTATTTTGAATAAGTAACTACTTCGTTGATATTATATAACAAAGACTTTAAATATACATATATAAGGAAAAAGAGCCAATCGCTATAGAAACAGTCTGTGCATGCACATGGGCTGGTCCAGCCTGAAAAATGCAGCTTTTTTTGTCATGATTTGAGTATTTAGAAACAAGGGCTGGATCCAAAATCGCATACTTCCCAACTACATAGTAGGTGCAAAAGAGTATGTGACAAAAGAAGTCCAGCCCATGCTAATCCATCAGGACAAGTGCTGAACAGGTGCCCAACGCCCTGAGATTCCATAAATACCCAGTCCTCCATTCACACCAGTTTCCCATGGGACAGATTCAGAGCCAACATGTTGCCCCGAAGCGCGTGTGAAGCCCTCAGCGCATACTCCACCCAAACAACCACTCCACCCATCAAACGCACCCTAAACCAGCTCGAGTCATCAAACACGTGCTTCGAATGATTCATGTGGGAACATCTGCATTATTAAATGCTTTTTAAAGATGATTGCAGCAAATTTTCAAGTCATAATCTAGAATTTATGACTATAATTAAGAGATTAGTAGATTTATTAACAAAATATGAATGCTGCTTCAAACCCACGTCACCACCATAATCTACAATTGTTAGTGTTGCTAAAAACAGATCGGCCTAAGTCTAGCAAACCATTTAAAGATGCTTTTTTTCAGCTTCAGTACTAATTTGGTATAAGTCCATGGGATAAACCATGCAATTAATACTAATAGAAGAATTATATTTCAGACCGCGTAAATGAAAAATAATCTGAGAGTATTTTAAAGAATTTAGTCACATGAGTGTAACCAGTCGTGCGGCTATTAAATCATATGCAAATGTGAATGAGGATCCAGATGGACTGAAGCAGAACTTGTCTATTATTGTATTAAAGTGGTTCTGGATATTATTAACAGCAAGAGACTGGAGGAGAGAGTTTTAGACCTGTTAAAGACCCCTTGCAGTCAATTAATGTTATATCTTTAAACTCATTTTTCATAATCAAAACATGCCATTTTTGTGTATGTCCCTTTAAATGCAAATGAGCTGCTTTTTAGAAGAGGGCGGAGCTTTAACGGCTCACGATTCAGTTGTTCAACAACAACAAAGCTGGAGAATCTCACGCAGGATGAGGATTGTCAGTAACATGTTCAGACTTACATTGTTCAAACCGGAGTCGACACTGATGGAGAGACTCAGGAAGAAGTTACAACTTTTAGCACAGTTAGTGGATAAATTTATTCATCGACTAGCATGTGGCGTCATGTTAATTTTTGTAGGTTTGTGATGTCACCAACCCAGGAAGAAGCTCGTTGTAGTCCCTACCAGCCGTTTGTTGTAATCCTTAAAAAGCAATTTCTGCAAAAAAAAAACCTTGAACTTTAAGCATCATAACTTTGCAGATGTTGTTTATGCTCAAACAGCAACATTACACACTAACTAATGTTAAAAAACTGTAATCATAACCAATGACCCCCTTTAAACATTTTCCTGTGAAAGTAATTTCTTCATGCCTTAAAAAAGCTCGAATGTAACTGCTCGCCCTTGCTTCATTTCATATACATGGATGCATGAATATGCAAATTAGTCCCCGCCTTTTATAAACAGATCCTTTGTTAAAAAAAACAATCTAGTCTACACAAGCACGATTTTAAAAAAATCTCCGTCCACATGAAAACATGCTATGAATCACAGTCAAACCAACAGGTGGCGATATAACCCAAACCGTAAAGCCATGTTGGCCAATCAGAAGCCTGAAAAAAGTTAATTAAAAAGCAGCAATATTTTGCCTTCATCTGCCATTGCACAGACTCACCTCATGTAAACGAAGCAGAAAACAACACACACTCCGACGTCACAAGCCAAAATCTCCATTTTCTCCGGATAAACGAGAACCGGAGTTTCCAAAAAGTTTCATTTTCAGTAACCTGAAACTGCATTTGCGCTTGGAAGAACCGAAACCTCATAGAAACAGCTGTTTGAAAATACCCATGTTCGTGCGGACAAGGCCTCGGAAACGAACATCATAGAAAGTCATTGGAAAAAATCCCTTTGATGGGATTGGTTACGTGTTTGTGATGATTCAAACTGCGATTTTGCACCCTTGAGGGGCTTTGTCGTGGTAAAATTCCACGTGAAGCTAATGATGCTCCCTTCAACAAGAGCGTCCAAACAGCTTCAGCAAGTACCCTGCTCCCTCCAAAGTCCCCACTTCCTGCCCACTTCCGATTGGAACTTGCCCGGCGTCATTGGAACACAATACTCAGCAATGGTGTTGACTGATGAATTTGCACATGGCAATTATTCTATTAAAAACACCACAACTCCTAAACATATACTATTACACCAATGGCATAGCTGCAAAAGTCCTTTACAACTGAAATAGATGCTGAGGAATGTCAAAATCATCCCTTGGTATTTGACTTGACTCTCGGCCTAAGATAACAGTGCACTGACCTCGTCCTATACTCTCCGCACACACTCTGAGATTGTAGTGATGGGAAGATGTACTCAGCTCTCCATTGGGAGTTTCCTCTCTAGAGTATCTTTGTTTTATCTAATCAGAGCTACTATATTTAGCTGGTTTGCTTACACGTTGTTCATGTCTTTGTCAAATCATTGTTTGTCCAAGTTCAAGTGGAAAATTAATGCTTTCGGTCACTTGAACGGGTGCTGTAAGCACAAAAAGCCACAGGAGGACATAATCACGTGGATTCAAAGCTTATTTCGATGTTCAAAAGTACTTTCTAGCACCTGACAGGAAAATACCAAACCACTGATCTGTTTATTACATAACAAAGGAATTTTTGGAGGATGTTTTGGTTACAGTCGATTTGTACTTGTGTAGTGGATATTGCTCTTAATCTGTTGTTAGTAAATCACCTGCTTGGTCAGTGATTCCTCTGTTGAATTGGTCTAGTAGTTGGCAGAACATCTTGTATAGTAAGGAGTATATCAGTGTATAGTACCATTTGTGCTATCATATACTGTATATATAACTTCCTCTTTGGAATGAAAAGGAACAGCCAAGATTTAAAAAAGTATTTTGTTAAATATTTTATCTTAAAAATAAAACAATAAAAAATATTTTAAAAAATAAAATAAAACAATATAATAATAAAACAATAAAAAATAAAATACAATAAAATATTTTAAAATAAAATATATTAAAATAAAATACAACAATAAAAAATATTTAATAATGAAATATTTATTTTTAAATATTTATTACATTTATTAATATTAAACTAAATTATTTCATAATTAAAAATAATAAATAATTATTTATGTTAAAATAAAATAAAATAATATAAAAAATTACAAATTAAATGAAAAAATAAAATAAAACAATATAATAATAAAACAATAAAAAATAAAATACAATAAAATATTTAAAAATAAAATATATTCAAATAAAATACAACAATAAAAAATATTTAATAATTAAATTTTTTATTTTTAAATATTTATTAAATTTATTAATATTAAAATAAATTATTTAATAATTAAAAATAATAAATAATTATTTATGTTAAAATAAAATAAAATAAAATAATATAAAATAAAAAATTAAATGAAAAAATAAAATAAAACAGTCCCGCATTGGCTTGACTTGATAATCCACAATAAAGATGCATGATGCAGAAAGATGATGAACTCACGTTTAATAACCACTAGGAACCATACAGAGA
This sequence comes from Zacco platypus, assembly GCA_038088235.1. Lineage (NCBI taxonomy): Eukaryota > Metazoa > Chordata > Actinopteri > Cypriniformes > Xenocyprididae > Zacco > Zacco platypus. The sequence continues at coordinate 28,394,255 of CM076069.1, forward strand.
AAGGCCAGTACAAAACATAACACTAGACAAAAAACAGTAGATCACTGAGGGTATAAATACACAAGATAATGAGGAACAGGTGAGACACATAACAATGAAACAATGAATAACTATGGGTGCGTCTTAATCGGTTCCCTAGCTTCCAAGTTCGGGAATCAGTATATCACGTTCACGAATCCGGGAACTGGTAAGCACCCTGGTTCACTACACCTTGGGACAGTTATTACTCAACGTCAGGCGACATGACTATGTAAAACGTCTACGTAGGTATTAATCAACAACAGGCAGGACCTATATCGTTTTTATATTATTATAATTTTTTATTTTTATATTTAATTTATTTTATTTAAACACATACATATCCTTACAACAATTCAGCCAAATATTAATTATAAATGTTAACTAGATGTGTGTTTATGCAGATATTATATAATAAAACAGATTTGTCTTAAATTAGCTCTTACATTTTATGTTTTTCTGACGTAATTTCCGGTAAGGGAGCAAAGATGCTCCCTGGTTTTTGCAGTGCGTTGTGGGATTTTTTTATGGAGCGAATGTTCCAGTGCACTGGAAGGATTTTGCGATTGAGACAGCCCTTATAATGGCCGACTCCCTGATCACTCCCTCACTAGGGAGCGGATTGAGACGCAGGGCTGGGTAGTTACTTTTAAAATATATTTCACTACAGATTACAAAATACATGCTTTAAAAAGTAATTTGTAACGTATGTACTTTAGAATACTTTGGAATACTAATAATATAGATATAAACTCGCAATATTGAGAAAATTCAGAATTATGAGATATAAACTCGCAATATTGAGAAAATTCAGAATTATGAGATATAAACTCGCAATATTGAGAAAAGTCAGAATTATGAGATATAAACTCGCAATATTGAGAAAATTCAGAATTATGAGATATAAACTCGCAATATTGAGAAAATTCAGAATTATGAGATATAAACTCGCAATATTGAGAAAATTCAGAATTATGAGATATAAACTCGCAATATTGAGAAAATTCAGAATTATGAGATATAAACTCGCAATATTGAGAAAATTCAGAATTATGAGAAATAAACTCACAATATTGAGAAAAGTCAGAATTATGAGATATAAACTCAATATTGAGAAAAGTCAGAATTATGAGATATAAACTGAAAATATTGAGAAAAGTCAGAATTATGAGATATAAACTGAAAATATTGAGAAAAGTCAGAATTATGAGATATAAACTCGCAATATTGAGAAAAGTCAGAATTATGAGATATAAACTGAAAATATTGAGAAAAGTCAGAATTATGAGATATAAACTCGCAATATTGAGAAAATTCAGAATTATGAGATATAAACTCGCAATATTGAGAAAAGTCAGAATTATGAGATATAAACTGAAAATATTGAGAAAAGTCAGAATTATGAGATATAAACTGAAAATATTGAGAAAAGTCAGAATTATGAGATATAAACTCGCAATATTGAGAAAATTCAGAATTATGAGATATAAACTGAAAATATTGAGAAAAGTCAGAATTATGAGATATAAACTCACAAACTAAATTCACAATTGCAAGAAAAAGTCAGTATTGCAAGTTTATATCTCCCAATTCTGACTTTATAACTTGCAATTGTGAGTTTAAATCTCGCAATTCTGAGAAAAACAAGTGAGAATTGAATTGAAGTGAACACAGGCAATACAAAAGAACATCAAAATAAAAGTTCATAGACAGGTGAATCGTGACAAATACTTTTCATTCACGTTCACTTTAACTAAATGTTCAACTTTTTACTGGATATCTGTTCTATAACAAGGCGTGTATTTTTTTCTTGCAATGAAAATCCTCTTAGTTTAAAGGGTTAAAAGTGTCCAAATACTTTTTAGACCCAGTGCACCAAATTGCATCTTTATGAAAACTACATAAGCTTTTCCCACACAACTGTTCTTCAAAGTAAACAGCCTAAAATGACACAAGCTTGCATTTGTTGTTAGCAACAATCAGTTCTGATTTAACCTTTTTTCCAAGTCAGACTTTAGCTAAAAGCTTCCTGCATAGATAACTAAGAATAACATTGCTTTTTTACTCTTATCTCTTTTTTTCTAACATGGGATATGAGATCACTTCCACAAAGTTTCAAACCGAACCTGTCCAGAGACGTACTTTGTCAAAACAGCATGTGAACACACCCACGCAAGAATCCCCAAACTAGACGTTTTCAAACCAAACAGAGCAATAACAGATCTATTCCTCAAACACACAGCCGCCAGAGACACATCTGTCTCCCTGCACAGGACAAACAGTTAGTGTAAAGAAAGTACGTCACGGTTCACATCTGTAATTTTGCCTTTGAATAAATAACGAGAGCTCAAAAAATACTCTTGTATAAACAGAAAGTACAGTAAAGGGTCTTTGTTTTAAAAGTGAACAATTTTATATACAAAACAGCTTCACTCTCTCTAATGTAAAGTAATTGTTTCATGCCTCAAAAGTACTTTTTTGTTTTTTACATTTACATTTAGTCATTTAGCAGACGCTTTTATCCAAAGCGACTTACAAGTGAGGAAAACAAACAAACTTTTTTTACTTTTGACATCAGCTTCTTTAGGCAATACACATTGCAAGACATAAAAATCTTATTTTTACAAATTGTAAAAACTAAATAAAGCAAGGGATTTTCTCTACAATATAATTTGCGTGCTCAAAATGAAGGTTTCGACCGACATGCTTGTAATTTTGCCTGGCGTCGAATGAAGGGTTTTGCAGTATTCAAGTACTCAAGAAAGAAACTGTGATTGATTTAAAGGCTGTGTGAACAAGTAGACTGTTATTTACATCATTATATAACCAACCACAATGATCATAAATGACACGGTGAACAATTTGTACATGCGTATACATGTGACTTCATGCATGTACCGTATCGTAACGATGCATAAAACCACCGAGTCCCGTTAAACTGACAGTCTCGCCTGGGGAAAAGGGTCACTTTACTGCACTTTACTGTCCTACTTTTAACCAGATATTGCTGTATATCATTCAGAGCAGGGTAATGCACATTCACAAAAATACACATCTATTGATGTATATATACGTAGAGCATTTAACCCAGCAATGCGGTCTCTGGGGTCAGCTGCTGCTTTTTTCTCAAGATTTTTGGCATACGGATGACTCCACTGTTCCTTTACCAACTGTTCGTGGTCGGTAGACCAGATAGCGCTCTGAAACATGGACAGCTGGCCTCTTAGGTCTTACACCCTTGATGCCTGGCGCTCTGTGGTTTTGCTGAAAAGAGGCTGGTGTAATTCTCCAGCAGGGCAGGGCAGATGGAGACAGCATTCTTGCCAATCCACAGCAGCTGAGAGTTTGAAAATCCTGTTGCTTCTGGCCAACGTGAGTATAGTGTTTTTTCCCCCACTTCCTCTCATTCTGTCGGTGTTTTCTCTTTTTGTGTCTCTGCACCCCTCTAAAGTTTCTTGTTAAAGGGGAATGCCCCTTTTACAAGATGTAATATAAGTCTCTGGTGTCTCTGTCAAGAAAATCCCACACAGATCATTTATTATAGCTTGTCAAATTTGCCCCTATTTGGTTGTGAGCAAAAACACACAGTTTTTGTGTGTGCCCCTTTAAATGCAAATGAGCTGCTGCTCCCGGCCCCCTTTCCAGAAAAGGGCGGAGCTTTAACAGCTCGCACTTTGGTTGCTCAACAACAACAAAGCTGGAGAATCTCACGCAGACAAAATGAGGATTGTCAGTAAACCGGACACTGATGGAGAGACTCAGGAAGAAGTTTCAACTTTTAGAATGAAATTGGACGTTTCTGAATGGTTAGTGGATAAATTTATGTAGTTGTTGTGGAGTTGATCAACTCATCACTAGCATGTGTCGTCATGTTAATCTTTTGTGCAAATCCAGTGTTGAATTGACCCTCATTTGTGAAGCAGTCCGGTGTAAAATGACGGCATCAACAACACTCTACTACAACAACTCTTCCTCTTCTCTAAAGCGGCCCAACATGGCCCCGCCCCCTTTGTTGTGTGTTCCTGGGGGCAGGGTTTATGTAAATTTTAGGGTTTGTGATGTCACAAACATGGGAAGAAGCTCGTTATAGTCCCTAACAGGCATTTGTTGTAGTCCTTAAAAAGTGATTTCTATTAAAAGAAAATATCTCCCTTTGCATTGAACTTTGAGCGTCGTAACTTTGCAGATTTATGTTCAAACAGCAACATTACACACTAACTAAAGTAAAAACATTGAAATCATAATCAAGGACCCATTTATGACCACTGAGTGCAAAAACTCCTGTTTTAATCAATGAATCTGACTAAACTTCACAATATATCTTTTATTTAAACCGCGTTTCCGTTTTGTTTGATATAATGAGAGGACTTGTAAGTGTATAAAATGTAGTAAACCTGCGCTAACATTAACACATATAGCATTACTGGTAACTTAAACACCTCTGATTGGTCATTACTTACAACAGAAATGGCTGTGATTGGCTACAATAATCAACACTTCAAAAAAAAAAACGTTGAAAATAGACATATTAGCATATGTGACACAATTATAACAACCACATCGCCTTAATTTACTTACTTTTCTCTTTTATTAAATAAGTATCAATTATATGTTACACGTACTAGTATTATTTTGCATTGCCCTGACCATGCAAGCCGCCACACCCTGCCATACCCAATAGACGCACACAAGTGTGCACACAAACACACTTATCACATCTCCACCACACAATTTTCTCCTCTAATCTAATACGCCATTACACAGAAAGGGGACAGGAAGGGGAAAACGATAGTTCTGGAAAGAAAAGCTTTGAATCACACAATGCATGAGATGAGGTCAACGTCGGGGGTTGCTGTGACAAAATATCTGTCATCAGGCCCACATCTAATCTCCTGATGTGTTGTGAATGAGCCAATTAATCGAGTGTCATTTCCTCTGCGATCTGAGCGCGCGCATTGTTCAGGAGCGAGCGCGTGAGGACAAAGACATGCGAGTAAAGATGGTTTACTAGCGCCCCCTGCTGATCAACTGCAGAACGTGTTTCTGAATGCAGCTGACTCGTGGAACTCAGAAACAATCGTTTTTTGTTTGATATAAGAAGCAAGCTAAAGTGATATAATGCAAACTGCATCATTCCTATGCAAAATATATAGTATATTGCTTTCATCTGGTGACAGTCAGAATGCAACCTCTTCATTTTGGAAGCTTATGTGTGTTTTTTTTTCCTGATGTGAGTTGTTAGCATCTATTAATGCCTTACATCGTCTGTGAGAGTGACAAAATGCCTTAGATATTTGGAACATATGGGCAAAATGTCCTTTTAGCATTTAGTGTATTTCATAATATTCTATTCTAGGCCTATCTTGTTATTTTCAATGGGTTTATTGGCTATAGGTGACCCGTAGTCACCAAATATATGTATTCACTGTCCATTTTTTTAATTAATTAAAAATGTTTTGATTACTTTATATGCAAATATATGTAATCGGTTTAAAGTTGGCAAATATTGCAAATTTAGCAAATGCTTTTTAGTTATGCACCTATTTTACAAGACACAATTACTATGAATTAACATTACAATTACTAAAATATACAATAGTTGTGTGTAAAAATAATTTTATATTGCTCAATAATCATTAGGTAAGACCCAAATCAGTACAAAATCTTTGAAATCATTCAATTATTGAGATCAGAAAATAGATACATTTCCTCACAGTCTAATTATGCATTATAATAACTATATAATAAGAACAAAATGAGCAGATTTAATGGTCAGCAACAAGCCACAGACTGACTGCAGCAGCGAATACTTCTGCTTTGAGTGGCTTGCAGAAGGTAGACAATACTGTGAGTGTCATTTCCCATGTCATTTCCTGTTTTATGTGCTACGTGACTTTTAAGTCGATCAGATGTCTTCTCATTTGATCTGCATGAGTGTTTTTCTGTTTTGATCTTCTGTACCAATAAAGCTTGGTGTCCATTACACAAGCACTTCTGTCTCTGGGTAAATTTTACTTGCATATCAGGCATAACATGATGAGCAGAGACCGATGAAGCGAATAACACTGATTATCTCTTCATCACGGCACCTGTTAGTGGGTGGGATATATTAGGCAGCATTTTGTCCTCAAAGTTGATGTGATAGAAGCATAAAAAATGGGCAAACGTAAGGATTTGAGCGAGTTTGACAAGAGCCGAATTGTGATGCTAGACGACTGGGTCAGAGCATCTCCAGAACGGCAGCTCTTGTGGGGTGTTCCCGGCCGGCAGTGGTCAGTTTCTATCAAAAGTGGTCCGAGGAAGGAACAGTGGTGAACCTGCGACAGGGTCAGGGACGGCCGAGGCTCATTGAAGGCTGGCCCGTGTGGTCCGATCCAACTGACAAGAGCTCAAATTTCTCAAGAAGTTAATACTGGTTCTGATATAAAGGTGTCAGAACACACAGTTTGTTGCGTATGGAGCTGCAACAGACCAGTCAGCGTGTCCATGCTGACCCCTGTCCACAGTGAGCATCAGAACTGGACCACGGAGCAACGGAAGAAGAAGCCTGGTCTGATGAATCATGTTTTCTTCTACATCACATGGACGGCCGGGTGCGTGTGCGTCGCTGACCTGGTGAACGCACGGCACCAGGATGCACTGCGGGAAGAAGTCAAGCGGCGGAGGCGGTGTGATGCGCCGGACAATGATCTGCTGGGAAACCTGCCATCCATGTGGATGTTACTGTGACACGTACCACCTTCCTAAGCATTGTTGCAGACCATGTGCAGCCTTTGATGGTGGCTGTGGCTCTTTCAGCAGGATAATGCACTCTGACAAAGAGCTAAAATGATTCAGGAATGGTTTGAGGAGCACATGAGTTTGATGTGTTGACTCGGCCTCCAAATTCCCCAGATCTCAATCCAATCGAACAAACAACTCCGATCCATGGAGGTTCCACCTCACAACTTACAGAACTTGGTGCAGATCCCACAGCACACCTTCAGTGGAGTCCATGCCTCGACGGGTCAGGGCTGTTTTTGTAGCAAAAGCAGGACCAACACAATGTTAGGAAGGTGGTCATAATGTTATGCCTGATTTGTGTATTTAAGAAATATTTACATGTATACATGTACAAATATATATTTTATATAAGATAATTTTGTATTCATACATAATAAATATACACATTACACACACATATATTATGTAAACAAACTTTTATTATGGATGCGATTAATCACGATTATTCGTTTGACAGCACTAGAAAAAAAGAGTATTTTAAAATGTAATATAATCTAATGTGTGTATAATTTGTATGTTAATATAAATATGTCATTTTTTTTATTGTGTGCCATTGCTAATCAAACTGTTTTGTCAAATTATGCAAACAGTGTGAAAATATTATTAAACTCCTATCACATGCTTCAAAGGACCCGAGTTCACGGTCACATCCAAGGAGGGAAGACAATGGTTATGTTATTTGTGGACCGTGTTTGGGTGTAATTAAGTCTGCAATAAAAAGAAGACAAGAAAAGACGGAGCTTGATCAGGCCACACGCCTTAATTGATTTCTTCTGTTTCTCTAGCAGTCGCCTGCTGCGCGAGAGCAAGGGCCCTGGGAGAAGGCCAGCTGGGGCTCTGCCGAGAGCGAGGAAGATCGAGACACAGAGTACAAGAATCCCCGATCCTTCTACTCCTTGTTAAAAGCGTTTAGTCCTGGGTGTAGACAGACTGCAGCAAATTCACACTGCAACTTCATAACACGTCGTTACATGATAACCGCTCCAGGAGTGCTTGTAAGATTAATTTAATTGCTTCAATTTGAAGTCAGGCCCCCAAAACACACACATTTACCAATAAATACGCAGACACTCACACAAATCAGCAGTACGGACTTGCTTTGTTGTGAGTCTCCACAGTGGGTAAGTTGAAGCCTGCCCATTGGCTGAGTGCGGTCATGTGATTGCAGATTACAGCTCGAGGCAGAGCTCAGTTTGTAAGGTTTTCATATGGTGTAAATCAGCTGCTCACCACAGCATTCCTCTCTGCCTTCACTAACAACAACCACCAAACATGAGGTGCCTCACCATCCCGTGCCAAAACCAGCGCTCACGAAATCCCACTCAGCTTCCCCTGAATCTTCTCCACCACAATGACATTAATAAGACGTGTCAGGCCTCGTTGAAACAGTCAGGAGCGTATATGTTTTGCTAATCAATTTATGATCATCTTTATTTGCTTTTATTCACGGGGTCCCCCCTCCTTTGCGGCCAATGAGTGGGCGACGACGGCCCTGTTTATTCATGACCTATTTTTGTTTGTCACATCTGTGAACCAGTGTGAGTTTATATTCTTTGAGCAGAGAATTGAACAAAGTCATTTATTTAATCGGATGCATCAGACAAATGACAACAGCGATGGGCAAATTACGGTTTTAGTCTCCTTTTGTGGTGTTATGAAACATTGTTATAGATATTAAAAATGAAAATTAATTTCTATTATACTTCGGAAGGCATTCTAAATGGTTTAAATTCTCAATAGGAGTCTTACTGAATATACTGACGTTCTGATGAATCGACTCTAAATGAGCTCAAAATTTTGAGGCAACTCACTTTTTTTAAGTTAAACCAACAATTCTTTTTTACATTGTAAAAATGCTGGGTTTAAAACGACACAAGTTGGGTTGAAAATGGACAAACCCAGCGAATGGGTTAAATATTTACCCAGCATGCTGGGTAGTTTTATGTAATTCAACTATTGTTTAAAAATTATGATATTGCTTGCTTAAAATGACCCTGAAGTATAAAGGTTAATGTTTAATGAAATTGCTTATTAATAATGTTTGATTATTATTGTTCCATCTAGTAATCTGATTTTTAATTTCCAGCCTATTTTGGGTTCGTTTTAAGCCAGCCATATAGTAATTTTTTAAACAAAAGTTGGGTTAAATAAAACTGCCCAGCATGTTGGACAAACATTTTAACCCAATCACTGAGTTTGTCCATTTTCAACCCAACTTGGGGTGTTTTTAACCCCAGCATTTATTACAGTCTATATAGAAAGAATGATTGAGATGATTACTGATAGGAATGGATGCCAAATATTAATAAACTCTCATATTTTGTATTGTAAACACGAACAGTTTACAATGCAAGTGAACATGTGCCACCCACAATGCCTCGGTGTTCCGCGTTTCCCTAGACCAAACTTAGAAGAGGCTACATCTCTGTAGTTGTGTATGCTGGGAAAGTATAATTATAAACTGGCTTTCGAGACTTTGAGCTTTTTCCAAGGCTAGTGAACAAATAAATAAAACAGGATTTAGACTTCAGTTTATAAAAATCTGGTTTAGTAACTGTCAACCAGTGTTTAGACTGCTCGCTCAGAACTTAAACAGACTTAGAAACTACCGCATTTCTTTATTATAAGGTGCTTCAGGCTTGAAGGACAGCTTTTGGCAGTCATTAAAAATGGCCACAAGATGACCATTAGGCTTTTCACACTTGACATGTGAGCCATTTTTAAGCCTAGGCTAACGAAATCCACTTGTCTAGTGGTTAATAGAAGCCCTAAAATGGCAAATGTAAAATGTTATCAAGGGTTAAAAGCTTGTAAAATACTTCAGACCAGCTTAGACCTGCATGCATTTCCATGCCATGCTGTTGACCAGCGAAACGAAGTCTTGATAAGATAGTTAAAGGGACATTTCACCCAAAAATGAAAATTATCCCATGATTAATTAATTCTAGATGTATATGACTTTCTTCTTTCAGCCAAACACAATTGGAGTTATATTAAATAATATCCTGGCTCTTCCAAGCTTTATAATGAGAGTGAATGGTAACTGAGATTTTGAAGCCCAAAAAAACACATCCATTCATCATTAAAGTAATCCATACGGCTCCAAGGGGTTAATAAAGGCCTTCTGAAGTGGATTGATGGTTTTATGTGAGAAAAATATCCATAATTATAACTTTATAAACTGTGATCATTAGCGTCCATCCACACGTTCACGAGAGAGTCGAGTTCTGGCCACATGGATGTAGGCGTAGCGTAAGCTTAGGTGTCGACGTCCCTCGCGGTTCAAACAAATAGAGCTGACATTTCTTTTTAAAAATTCTCGTTTTACCGGTGTTTTGTTTTGCTCTATCCTCTGTGCTTAAAAAACATTGTCTTCGACCGGAACTAGACTCGCGTACGGCCGTTACCGGAAGCCAGTTAAAATAGTTTATTAAGTTATAAATATGGATATTTTTCAAACAAAAATGCATTGCTTTGCTTCAGAAGGCCTTTATTAACCCCCTGGAGCCGTATCGATTACATTTATGATGGATGAATGCACTTTTTTGGGCTTCAAAAGCACCGTTCACTCCCATCATAAAGCTTGGAAGAGCCAGGATATTATTTAATATAACTCCAATTGTGTTCGTCTGAAAGAAGATAGTCATATACACCTATAGGATGGGTTGAGGGTGAGTAAATCATGGGATAATTTTCATTTTTGGGTGAACTATCCCTTGAAGTGGCCTATGGAGAGACCAGAATCCAAAACCCAAAATATATTGGTGACCAACTACGCTGATATTTCTGATATTGCTACAGTCCCTTCCGACATCACACACTCTCACTACATTTGAGTGAAAATTACTGTTATGTTCTATGTAATATGAATGATTACATGTCATGTGACTTTCGGCATCAGTTTTGTTTCACTTCCATGCTGTGGTCTCATGGGATAGTAAAGAAGTGTCCATAAGATTGAATTCAATGAATTACTCTTTTCACATACTATTTTTGCCTACTATATAGTAGGGAACTAGGCATATTCAGACCGTCTCGAACTATTACTGGTCAGGTAAATCTGATGATGATTTCCAGACAAAACCTCCGCATGTAGACTAACGATGTTTAAACAAAACAAAAACAGATTTAACATTGAAAAAGATTCTTTCGACTTCCTACCCCCGCCCTAGCAACCAGCCACACACCCTAGCAACCAAATAACAACTTTGATTTCAGCCAAATCTCAGCACCAGAATATCACACAGACACCGGGATTGGACTCATGGATACACCATAGAGAGGCAAATCCAACATTGTGAAGGCAACATTTTCATTAGAAAATATCTCAAACAGATTATTCTCCACTGAGACGGATTCTGTTACACTTGTTTCAAACTCAAGCAACTGAGAGCAACAGTTGTTTATTTGTTTCATTTCGCCTCTAGTGGGTCCAAAGTAGTACAGCAATGGTTTGGTCATTTGAAGTAGGCGGGGAAACGCGAGTGATGCTGCCCATACAGACCCTCTCCCCCTCCCTCTCGCGCTCTCAAGCCCCGTGGCCCGAGTCTCTGCTCCAGCGTAAGGATCCCGCTTTGTTGAGAAGGTGTTTCTAAACACGCGGGTTATTCTGAAAGAGATCACTCACACCGCCTCGTGGAACGCCGCTTCATAAAAATATGTGCACTGTCTCTTTAAGATCCCTTCACTAGTCCGCTTCGTATTGATCAATCCACCATTTTCCAGCGCACAGCACTCAGCGGCGGCGGCGGCGGAGAGAGAAAGCCCTACCTGGAGACGCCAGGCAGGACCGGGGGCAGTCATGGCAGCCAACATGTACCGGGTCGGAGGTAAGAGATCATGCTGGCTTAAAAAAAAATGTCGTGCCCTTTTGTGTGTGTGTGTGTCGCTCTCCTTTTTCGCAACAGGGCTTAGCAGTTTTAGGTTTGTCCTTCCTCTTTTATTTTTTAAAGTACTGTAGGACTACAGTGGGAGGATGATGATGGTGCTTGCGAGCAGCGAGATGAAGAGGAACACTCTCGTTTCGGGACCCCGAGACTGTTTTTTTTTTACTACTAACGGGCGCTATATTTGTTGCAGTTAGCATGATGTAGCGCGTGCGAGTGTCATTGAGTGTCAGTATCAAGTGTGTAACTCTTAAATTTACACAGAAAGAGGAGAAGCGGTGGTTTTTTTTTTTTTTTTTTGTTTTTTTTTTTTAAAGTTAAAGTTTGAGAAGCACGCCCCACTTGAGACACGGGTCAGAAACTCTGTTTTTAGTGGGAGAGGATGGTACAGTGTCAGATCTTTCTGACTTTTTGTTGAAATTGAATGTAGAAAGTTTTGGCACTTAAACTTTAAGCCATGTAGATTGAGTCCAGTGCTCATGGAGGAGCTGTGTAGGATATATATATAATGAACTTAATTGAGATATATATATATATTGGCGTACCCTGTTTTCATGATGTCAATGAATGGGTCACAATTAAAAGGGCTTCATAATTCTATAATAATTAACTCAATTGTCTACTATGGCTGAGGCTCAATTTAAAGGAACCGTTCCTTCACAAATGAACATTTTGATCGTGGTGTTTTAAACCTTTATGACTTTTTCTTTCTGGACGTCAAAAGGAAGAGCACAAAAGGAGATGTTAGGCAGAATGACCGCCTCAGTCACCATTCACTTTCATTGTATAGAGAAAGCAATGAAAGTGAATGGTGACTGAGGCCGTCATTGTGCCTGACGTCTCTTTTTGTGTTCTGCGGAAGAAAGAAAGCCATACAGGTTTGAAACGTCATGAGGGGGGGAGCAAATGATGCCAGAATTTTCATTTTTGGGTTATCTATCCCTTCCAGTGATTGCATTTGGCTCAGCAACTGATTCCCTGTTGGTATCAATTATCCATTAGGATCCCGGCTATGCTGATTTAGGGAGAATGAATGTGTGCGTACAGTGCCCAATGTGTAATTATTGGTATAATGAGAGTATTTGGCTTGGGAAGTTAACTCTTGAGGCAGGAGAGCTGATGAACTTGGACTAACCGGAAGAAAAGGCGGTCTTTAACCACCGTTTTAAAGGGATAGTTCACCCCTAAATGAAAAACTCTGTAATTTTTTTTATTCACCCTAATGTTGTTCCGAACCCATAAAACTTTCAATCATCTGCGGAACACAAATGAAGATTTATTTAATGGTCTCTCGTCGTTTTTTTTCCAACATTGAAAGTCCACACAACCAAAAATTGTTCATAAAGACATTGTAAATGTAATCCATATGAGTCACCTGATTTAATCCAAGTCTTCTAAAGAGACATGCTCACTTTATAAGACGATGAACATATTAAATTTAGACTTTTATTTGTATCGTAGCCTATATAAACGTTGCTCAACACATACATGGAGCGTGTTAAATCTGGTAAACGAAAGCTCAGCCGTACTTGTAGTGCGAGAACAAAACTCGTTTTGAACGACGTTGGCGTGAGTAAATGACAATTTAAAATTTTGTCTGAACTGTTTAAAGGATTAGTTCACTTCAGAATTAAAATTTCCTGATAATTCACTCACCTCCATGTCATCCAAGATGTTCATGTCTTTCTTTCTTCAGTTGAAAAGAAATAAGGTTTTTGAGGAAAACATTCCAGGATTTTTCTCCATATAGTGACTTCAACATTTACCAACGGGTTGAAGGTCCAAATTGCAGCTTCAAAGGCTCTACATGATCCCAGACGAGGAATAAGAGTCTAATCTAGCAAAAGTTATTTTCTAAAAAAAAAAAAAGTGTAAATTCTATACTTTTTAAGCACAAATGCTCGTCTTGTACTGCTCTGCGATGCACCACGCATTACGTAATCACGTTGGAAAGCTCACGTGTGACGTAGGCGGAAGTACGCGGAAACATTTGTTATGAAAAAGTATATAATTTATATATTTTTTTTAGAAAATGACCAATCGTTAGATAAGACCCTTATTCCTCGTCTGGGATCATGTAGAGCCTTTGAAGCTGCAATTTGGATCTTCAACCTGTTGGTAACTGTTGAAGTCACTATATGGAGAAAAATCCTGGAATGTTAACCCTTAATTTCTTTTCAACTCAAGAAAAAGACATCTTGGATTATCAGGAAATTTTCATTCTGGTGTGAACTAATCCTTTAAGATGTTTTAATTTTGGCAAACGCATTCATGTGAGCATAGCACTTTTTGAAACGGTTGATTTATGCATACTGTTTCACATACTATTTACACAAAAATAGGGAGTGTTGGGTCTGCGATTCTCAGTATGCAGGCAGCAGATTCTGAACCGTACTGTACGGAGAGGAATCACATGTTTGAGAATGCCTTCGTTCAGGACTTTAAGATCATTGCGTAAAATATCTGTTACTGTTACACGCTCCTCCCAGTGTTTGCAACATCTTTGGCTGCTGAGGCTGAAAATGGCCCCAGGCGCTCCATCCAGCAGAGAGTCTCCAAGGGCCTCCATACCTCTGGCTACTGCATCACCTGATACATATCGACGACATCTGCTGCGCTCTCTCCATTTCTCTTTTTCTCTCATCGGTCTAGAGTGGACCAAAAGAAGCACATTGACCAACCTCGGACTGGAACGAAGCCAGTTTTGCACAATTTTACTCCTCCATGTTCAGACCTCTGCTGTGCACCCTACACGCTTAGCGCAGCCGTACTAATAGCTGATTGCAGAAATGCGCCATAACCATCATTTGGATCTCGTTAAAGCACCCCAGACACCTTCTTGAATTCTCCTGATAGCTCCGATACAATCAGCGTTATCCTTTTGAGTGGATTTTGGGGTATTGAATTTTGGAAGTGGAGCCACAATGGTTAAAACAATGCCCTGTGAGGAAGAAACAAAGCTTTAGCGTTCCCTTCCTTCTTTGTCCTCCCTCAGTCTTGATGGAGAAGGTAGTCGGCCTGAATTCTCTCTCATTGAGCTAACGGCTTTTCTCTGGCTCTATTTTCTTCTCCCAGAAGGGAGGCTTCTCCTAGACTCCAGCGTAGAATAAATGTGCCAAGAAAATCAGAGGGAAAAAAATTCAAAACAGACCACCATGAACGGCCACAGAAATGACGGAAATCGACTGAACTGCATTGCGATTGGTGGCGTTGAACTTGGCTCTCTTGGCAATGGGTTCAGGTTTGAGTAGGGAGACATGAATGAGAAATGTGAGCCAATGGACAGGACACAGAGAGCAGAGATATATGGAAGCTTTGCCAGGTGTTTGCTGTCTCTATTATGTGTCCGGTCTGTGCGGGTGTTCGCCCTGCAGTCGGTCATGGGAGTACTTGATGTATGACGCCACAAAGAAAGCAAATTTCAGATTTTTCTCTCTGGTACAATAGCCGTAGCCCATTACGTGGGACATTTTGAAAATGCATTTTCCACCTTGGGGGAAATGCAGTTGCTTTAACATTTTGTTCCTGCTGAAGTGAGACTTGTAGAATCTTCTGTAAATCAGCGGTTGGCTTCATCTGTGCGTGCAGAACTTTTGCAGAAGGTCAGTGGAACTTTTGTCAATGACGTGACGCTCCTTGTGATGGCATTTCTGTTCATTTGTTAAAACATGCGGTTTGTTAATGCAGTGACTTGAATACGCGTTTTCTACGGTGAGCACGTCCAAATTAACCCTGATGTTATGTTGCGGGTCAGTTTGACCCGTTTAGATTTTCTAGTTGTTGGAAATACTGGTTAACCTATGTTTTTTGATATTTTGTGACTTTTTCTCATTTATCATCATGAACATGTATCCAAAGTTTCAACATGCTGGTGTTTTTTGACATTTACAAACAAAATTACTGTTTCGTTCGTGATGTTCGCCGGGTCATATTTTAACGCTCTGAGGCAACTGTACTGACCCAAAATAATAACATTTCTTGGTTATATTTTGTTATTTTATTTTTTTACTACCTTATGAAGCTAAAAAATGAGGTTTTCCACACTTATTTCAAAACAGAAAAATGTTTTAACCCGCAGCATGTGTGTGAAGTTCATATGCAGAAAACACACACTTGCTCATCATGTCAGAAGAAACTTCTTGACTTTATGAAATGAGTTTACAAAATAGCCAACTTGGGAAAAGTAAATATTTTCATTATACAGCTACATTTAATTGTTCAGTTATGATCTTCTAAGAAAAAAAAAGTAAAAAAATGTATTTATTGTATTTAAAAATGTACTGTTTTAAAAACAAAAGTTTTAAAAAATGGTTAAACATTTTCATTAAATCATATCTTCAGATATATATATATTTTGGAATCTTTGACGAATGTTGATATTAAAAGTTTACAGTTTGTACCTGAATCTTTGTTGTTTTTCATGATTTTTGAGGAATTGTATTGAATCCAATTAGGGTCAATTCGACCCGCTCCATAACGAGTGGACACAGAAATCGAAGGGTTAAAGGTTTTTTGATATTTTTTGGAGATCACAAAGTCAGGGTGATGCAACTGTTCTGATATCATCATGAGGATAAAACCCTCATTAAAATAAATTTTTGAAAAGTGAACTTAAATTATTTTGGCATAATCTTTTATTTTTAATTCCATTTAATCCATTACATTTCATGCAGGGTGTTATATAGTTGTTAGTGAATGTAAAATGTCTGTGAAGTTTTAAAGCGGTCATGAACTGCATTGTTTCATAATGTTTCATGGGGTGCACTTATAATGTTAGAATGATTTTTACATCAAAAATGGTCATAATTGAGTAATGAAAAGCATTTTTCCTTCCCTGATTTTGTGTTTTCACATCATGTCTGCTGTGAGACTTCAGCGTAAACGCCCACAGCTGTGATTGGCTAACATTACTCTCTCGAAAACTTTTGGCACATTTATACTATTACTGTTCTCAAGGAAAACTAATCATGAAAAGTGTTGATTACTACATTACAATGGCGTTATATTTAGATTGTGGCATGAAAGGTTGCAGTGATGAACATTGTAGCCGATCACAGACATGTTGAGCACAAGAAAGCAGGGATCTCATCATTGCTACTCGATTTCTGCACTCTCACGAATGCTTTGACCATAACGAACAGTGCAAACACGATGTAAATAAAAGATTCGTTGATTTTTGACAGGAGTTTTACCTTGAGTCCAGAACTCAGTCGCTGATAAACATTTCACCGGAAGTTTTTATTACTGCGGAAGTTCTTAAAAAAACGTTCCGTGCATATAGTCAATTTATGTAAAGGCTTCGTCATCATTCCTCTTTGTGTCACTGTGCATCAAAAACTGAGGAAGCCTGAGCTGAAATTTAGATGTGGTAATAGCCATTTATTTTCTGGCACACATTGTAAGCTGTAGACCAAACACAACTGACTGGGTCGTCTGACCAATCAGAAGAGAGGATTCGTGGAAAGGAGGGGTTTAGAGAGAATTAAGCAATTTTAGACTCTTTGCGAAATGAGCTGATGTGCAATGTATATTATGAGAAAATTAGTGTTTTGACCTTGCAAAAAAAATGACAAAATAGTGATACTTTAATATTGTCTTACAAATCAAAGTCATGTGGTCCAACCAACATGCAGGGGGAAAAAAAACTAAACTTCAAACACGCAATTATATCATTAGTGATATACAGAATCAGTCTTATCAGTGATACATCAGCAATACGAGACTGGATTTCCGACAGATTGCAAAATGTCATGTGGTTTGACTTCCCACACAATTTTATATTTATGAATTATTAAAAATTATTTATCAATTATAATTTATGATGTTTGAATTTCTTTTTGTAATGCTTTTTTTCCATGCAAACATTTAAATGTTAAAAGATTGTTCATTCACATGTATTCAAGGTATAAGAAAAGTGTTTTTATTTTTGACTTGGTTACACCACATGACAATTTGAATGATTGATTGATTTTTGTAAATATATGAAAACATAATACTTCTATACTGTATGTCAATGGCCCATAAAGCTCAAGAGATTTCGGTAGAATTGGACATGCTCGTCATTCAAAAAATTCTACTCATTACTAATGCTAATTGCTAATTTGAATATGTATATTGATAATCCATTCCACAGAATTCTACAGATTTCACCTCAGAATCACAGCAGAAAATGAGATAAATTAGTTCCCATATTCTTCCTGGGCCTTTTGGTATTCCAGAGTATACAACAGGGATTGTAATTCTGTAATATTTAAATATAGGTAAAAATGGCGTTACAGAAACTGCAAGTTTTCTTTGCCGAGCAAAGCATCAGTCCATTCTGCTCTGAGCGCTGCAGACTCCTGAAGCACCTCCCCAGGAGAAGTTATCTCTCTCGTACAGTTGTGTGATTGACAGTTAAAACAGCAACATTATCATTTATTCAATAGCTCCTCAGCTGGCAGAGACTCTTTAATGAGATGAGTGGAATGGCGTTGTTTCTGAGAAGATGCTCAGAGGATTCGCTAACTAACCAGTTTCAGCCATTACTTTTGCTGTAGCTTTATTTTACGATGGTGTTTAAATCGTATTGATTTTTCAAAATTGATGTGACCTTTGATCCATTAGCATAAAAACATGCTTTCAAGCAGATGCTGCGTTCTCAGCAAACTTATTCTGCTGTTTTCATTCATTGCTCATTATGCTTATTTTACCCTGAAAGTGTTTGCTCCTGTCTTACTCCATGACCTTACTAACTCAATACTATGTAGTTTCTGTCCTAATCACTGTGATGACAAATAATTCATTTTAGCTCTCTGTTTTTGCCTCGTCGCACTTGGATGTTCCACCAACCGTGAAATCTAATTGTTCCAAACCATGCCAGTCAAAATTGATCCGTTTACTTATACTGCACATTCCTGAACTTACTATACATACATTTTTTAAAATGCTGCTGTGTTTTCCTTTTTGGCTGATGTCAGCCACACAGATTTTTGGGTTTGTTAACCAATATCCTTTTCAAGCCTTTTAAAGGGGTCCAATAATGCCCCTTTTCATTGTGTCTCCAGGATGTGTCTGAAGTTTCAGCTCAAAATCCCCCACAGATCATTTATTATAGCTTGTCAAATTTGCCTCTATTTGGGTGTGAGCAAAAACATGCCATTTTTGTGTGTCCCTTTAAATGCAAATGAGCTGCTGCTCCCGACCCCCTTTCCAGAAAAGCGTGGAGCTTTAAAAGCTCACGTTTCAGTTGCTCAACAACAACAAAGCTGGAGAATCTCACACAGGATGAGGATTGTCAGTAACGTGTTCAGCCTTACATTGTTAAACCGGACACTGATGGAGAGACTCAGGAAGAAGTTATGACTTTCAGAATGAAACTGGACGTTTCTGAATGGTTAGTGGATAAATTTATGTAGTTGTTGTGGAGTTGATCATCTCATCACAAGCATGTGTCGTCATGTTAATCTTTTGTGCAAATCCAGTGTTGAATTGACCATCATTTGTGAATCAGTCCGGTGTAAAATGACGGCATCAACAACACTCTACTACAACAACTCTTCCTCTTCTCTAAAGCAGCCCAACATGGCCGCCTTTGTGTGTTATTGGGGGCAGGGTTTAGGTTTGGAGATGTCACCAACCTTGGAAGAAGCTCGCTGAAATCTTTAAAAAGCGATTTCTATTAAAAGAAAATGTCTCCCTTTGCATTGAACTTTGAGCGTCGTAACTTTGCAGATGTTGTTTAAGCTCAAACAGCAACATTACACACTAACTAAAGTGAAAACTGAAATCATAATCAAGGACCCCTTTAAAATCGTGCCAAAAGTTAATGCAGTAAGTCAATCCTAGTAAATGTAATGGTGGCTATAGCAAATAATGACCAATTTCAAATTCACATTCACATTGGGGACACTTAACGCTCTCTCAGTTTAACTTGACCTTCAGCCTAATTTTTCGTCAATAAATCCTCCTCAAAAACTGATGCCAGCTTTGTTTCAAGCTCATTCATGTCTGCCTTCATTGTGGAGTTTACAATCCAACAAATTACCTGTGAATAAAAGATCAAATTCAAGCGTTTCATTTTTCTTTGAATATATCCCTCACATATATCTCCTTATATATATATATATATATACTACACGAACAGTAGTGAATGAATGCCATTTAATGTTGACTTTAAACATGAAACATTTTTTTTTGTCGCTTCATGCTGCTTTTTTGCTTTTAACGTGGAGAGAAAAGTGACTTGCTACTGAATGCTTGTCACATAGTGGACATCGTGTCAGGATCTTTGTGTACATGAAGGTGGGACAATTACAGACCCTGTAATTTCACACACAAAGCCTCGTTCTCTTTCCTTTAGAATAGCCTCGTCTGAAAGACCAGAGTCATGTAAACACAAACATCACTACAGAAATCTATAGCTAAAAATATATATTATTTAATAAACTATTATTATTTTTTAAAAAGGAAAAACCCTTAATCTGCGAGGATGGATTAAATGAATCAAAAGTGAAAGTAAATGCATTTATAATGTTACTCAACATAAATGCTGTTCTTTTGTACTTTCTATTCCTGAAAAAATGTATCAGAGTTTCCACATAAAATCACCACAACTGTTTTCTACATTGATAATAATCAGAAATGGTTCTTGAGCAGCAAATCAGCATATTAGAATGATTTCTGAAGGATCATGTGATATTGGTTGACGACTGCAATAATGATGCTGATATTCAGATAAAGTTATTCTAAATTATAGAAATATTTTACAATATTCCTGTTTTATTTGACTAAATAAATGTAGCCTTAATGAGTGTAAGAGACTTTTCAAAAACACACACACATATATATATATATATATATATATATATATATATAGATATATATATATATATATATATATATATATATATATATATATATATATAATACATACATATATACATATACATACATATATAATACATATATATATATATATATATATATAAGTTTTTACGCTCACATGGTGGTTTTTCTGGCAATTCGAAATAGGAATATCTAGCAAAACTGCAACTTTTTTTTTTTTTTTTTTTTGCATTTACAGGTCACCTGGCGTACGTTAAAGTCGATCATTTTTTTTTTATGAAGACGAGACCAGTTCTTTTGTCTTTGAGTTTAATATTCTAAAGAAATGCCACAATTTATCAAGATCTCAAAGCAGATATGAGGGAGAAACACCCAGAAACTCCTCATACGTGGCCGCTCCCAAGTATAAGGGTCTTTCCTTGCCATTAATGCTTGGATAAAACGCCTACGTCTCCTTCGATTAACAATAATAGCTAGTGCAGTAGCTGCGGTTTACTTAAATCTGCTAACATCCACTGCCATGATTTTTGGAATGACTTTGGAAAATTAATGGAAACGCCGTCATTGCGCAATAGTTTTTTAAACTTTAAACCGGGTTACTGTGACCAACCCATACTATTTTATTATATAAAGTGAATCATTTAGGGTGTATCATGATCTTTGTCTTTGAGTTCCTGGTTTAAAACCAGCAGGTTTGTTTGGTGCATTCCGGCCCACCACTGGTTTTTCCCTTGGAGGAAAGACACGCACTGGTTCCGTACTGTTGAAGGTGTTGTATAACTCGAATCCCTGAGCCGGAGGCAGAGAGCAAGAATAACCTAAGAGCTGCACTAATGCTCTGTGTATGTGTTTGGCGCATAAGCTTGAATTAACTGGCATTGCCATAGTAACGGATGTCTCGTGGGTCCCGGTCTGATTGTCCTAAGACAGGGATTGAATGGCCTCTGTACACTCCGAGGACCT